>JANRGW010052335.1:0-24764 GCA_024733675.1 Psilopsiagon aymara | reverse complement strand
TGCAAGCTCAGCAGGGACATTCCACCCGAATTGCCTCATCGCTGCTATTTCTTCTTCCGTCTTGCTTGTCCATACTGCCATGGCGTTACTCATGTCAACTCAATTTCCCCCACAGGGAAAGCCTGGTTAACATGACCAGTTCTGGGTTTCGACTGGTTTTGTCCTCTCTTTAAAGCAATGACTTTTTCATAGTACAGGTTGCTGTAAATTCCAGAAGTACAGCAGAAATAATCTCTTAACACTGTATATAGGAACATCCAAGCTCTGGCTGTAGAGGCAGTTGTCCCCACACATTCCCTGGAACTTGTCCTCAGAGAGTCTGTGCAGGCTGTAAATAGCAAAAGCAGTATTGTTTTCCATATCAATTTTAGATTCAAAATTTTCCACAGATCCCTAGCTACTCTGCCTAATCTGCACCCTGTGTCAAGCTGGTGAGTCAATTCATCCCACCTAGGGTACAGGAAAGAAAATCCTGTTGTGAAATCAATGTTGGACATGCATTTTTAAGGAGTTTTATATTACGGAAGAAAAAATTGTTATCCTTTAAGCCATCCTTTGATCAATTTATTCTCCAAGAACTTTGAGTAAATTCATCTGACCTATTTGTTAATTTTGTCAAATAATAATTTTGCATGAGAATGGCTTTGCTGATCTTATTATTTCATCCTCTGGAGTCGAATCTTGTGATCCTCATGCAAAAAAGTCTCATATTGGATTCTGAGAGTGTTTGACTATACAAGCATTACAGAATTTTACCCAAAATAAAAGAAAAAGTGGCATCACAAGCATTACCATAGAAACAAACTACCACAGACACAGTTATTAAGGAGAATGAAAAGGAAAAGCTAATTTATAAAGGCAATTCATAGCCTTCAGTATGTTTAACAGACACAGTATTAATAGAAGAGAAACAGATTTTATTAAGCACTGACCAAATGATCAAAATAATATTACTGTGCCACTTATCTAAACAGGGGCAACTAGAATTGATACGAAGATTTTATTTGATCCTGACTCTGTACTCTTCATAAACCCTTCAGTAACATCCTCTTTCTTAAATTCGTCACATCATTTCATAGCAGCTTCTCATTTCCTTTTACTTGTCTGTCCTACAATTTCCTCTATGGCATCCTCTCCATACACTGAAGATGAAAATATGATCCCAATAAGTCACTAGGACTAGGGGCAACATACTTTATCTAGAAGTTATTTTTCAACAACCTAACACTGTGCTCTCTTTGGTTTTGACCCCTTTCATCTATTAAAAAAAAAAACAAAAAAACAAAAAACGCCACTTTCCTCAAGAAAAACTCTTACAACATAATTGTCTCAGATAAGACATGTCTAAATTAAGGACACGGCAACAGCGATGAAGGTTTGTCCTTGCCTCTTGCCTCTTGTTATTCCTATTTGCGGCTCCACAGAAGAAACAGCTCAAACTAAGAACTGTAAGGAAAATCCAGACTAAAGTGTACTCTCGTCTGAAGACACGCACTAACTGCGTATCTTCATGATTCTATAAATTCATCATAATAATGAACTTGCCACTGCACCCTTCTGTAAATTCTAGAAAGCTACACAGCACACTACCCTGCAGACCATTTTTTTTTCTTCAATATCCTGCTGTTGACCATGATACGCTTGTACTGATAAATTATTTCAAAACCCATTAATTGATTTTTTTTTTTTTTCCTTATAGCTGGGCCTTGAAAACTTGAACTTTAATGCTAAACTTTTACATTTACTCTTATTTGCACCAACAGAGTCAATTTTAACTTGGGAATGAACATTTTGAAGAGTCTTTAAAAGGTCAGGAAGTCCAATTGTGGATTGTATTTCTCTGAATGTATTCTATAGATTTACCATATCTTAAAGTATTAAATTACTTCAAATACTTGGCAAAAAAAACATTCAAACGCTCAATAAAAGCAGAACGAAAAATACAAATCTCACTGATTTAGCAACTTTTGTGGACAAAACCTTGCTGTTGCCCTCTGCTTGTTAAGCATTTATAAGTGTTCTCCAGTATTGTTACTGGATAAACTGGGGAGGGAAAGAAGAAACCAAGCAGAAAAAAGCAATATGCACTATTCTTTACTTTTTGAAAAGGCAATATTTAAATCTTGATACACAGGTCTATTTATAAAGAAGGGAGTGCTTATACACAACAGTTAGGCATGAGCTATGCAGAATCATAAGTAACCAAATGTACAGAAACAGACACATTTCTTTTATAGTTTTTAATAATTCATTATTCTACGCATTTTTGTTTGAGATTTTGTATACTGAGAACTTGCATCTGTGCTTAAATCTTTTCCCGTAAAAGATTCTTTTCAAATAATGCCTGCTTGGTACAAGTAACTTACAAAACCAGAGCATAATGAAGACCTTTTTGTAATGGTTCAAATTTAATCCCAACAACAGGTCTCTGTAACATGTAATTCCTCAAACACTGTAATTTCAATATGCTCCTAACTATTAACTAGGAGAGCTGCAAGCCATTTCAGTATACAGTTTTGGGCATACCCAAGAAACAAGCAGGGCTAAAGGTAAATGCTTGTAAGAAATAAAGCATAGATAGATAGATAGATAAAAAAATAAATGAATATGCAGAACAGGAGTGCATATTCTCCCTGTCAGGTCCCCCTTGCTTTTTATTCCCATGTTTCAGATCTGCAGTCATCTCTTCCTAGGCAGAAGCAACATTGATCAAGTTAAGAATCGATTTCCTCAACTCTGGGAGAGAAAATTTCATGCCACAGGCCTGGGACACTAATCAAAATGCTGAAATCCCAGTGTTCCATTAACCAAACAACAAGAGATTGGAAGGTATGAATCTTGCACATTATAAATGATGATAAAGCGCGAGAAGACAAGCTTTTAGTTGTGTTCCTCCCATTCCTCCCGCCTAATTTTACCTCCAATATTTTACCACCACCTAACACCCAGTAAAACACATTTTCCTTTGGCAGGCTGCAAGTTTAGGTCTTTAGGGAAAAAGAGAAGTTACAGTTATTCCTCTTTATAGGTAACTGAGGCCTTGATTGTTCATATAGCTTTCTCTCTTAGTACCTCTCGCTACCTGCAGTTATAAAATGAGATGAGAGTTCTCCAAGCCTCTTATTGTAGCAAAACTTCTACAATAACTTAAAAAAAAAAAAAAAATCATGAAAATTACAAAATAAAAACACAGATGTGTGATACCCAAATTCTTGCATGGTCTTAAAGTGCCTGGAATGAAATTTTTATCACTCTCTATGAGATCTTCTATAAAGTTGCTGGTTTCTGCAAAGGACCCAGTTAGATATTTCATTCACTCATGCTGAGAGAACACATCAATCGAAAACACCAGGGCTGAGAGAGATAACTGCTATGTCCAAACCTTGCTTTCAATTGCACAAGTACCATATCATCAAGTCTCCAATACTGAAAACGCATAAAGTGAAAAAATACATGCATGAAAAATGGGAACAGAATAAAGGTGATGGTTTTGTGATGAAACATATATGTTCATTAGAGATGTATATGTATGAAACAGTACTGTATGATGATTTTTTGTTTTTACTTGGCTATGCATATTCATATATTTAACAAGCTTAAATGAGCAAACTGATGAACTGGATAGTTAAAAATAATCAGTATTCATTGCACAATATAAGTTGTCAGATCTTTGGACATGCTTGAATTGCAGCAGACTGCTGCAGATACTGGTCATCTGACATAGTAAACTGCTCATTGACATGGTAATTTTTTAGATAACAATAGCATGGGTTACCCAGATCTTGCATATGCTGTGTTAAATAAATCCCTATCTTGACAGATGGGCTATAGACTGCTCTCTTTTGAAGCTGAAATGGCCAGTTCTGGACTCCGTGCTGGCAACAGCTTTGCCTTCTTCCATGCCTACACAAAGCACCGCATCAGCAGCACAGGACCACAGCTCCAGCCTCCTTCTGAGAGGGGCAACAGACAAGGGGAGAGACATGTCTGACACCAAAAATTAAACCAGCTGCAAATAAAAATACAAGTATCCATTTCAGGGCCTGCTCTTCATAAACCAGACACTCTTCCACTATAACTATGCTGGTTATGATTTAACTTCCACTGAAGTCAACAGTTCAGGCAGCACTGCTTTCTGAATTTCACATATTTTCTGTTAAAAAAAAAAAGTGGGGAGAATGAACATGAAAAAGGCAGCTTACTGATTCCTGAACATACTGCCAATGAATTTTTAATGAATAAATTTAGAGTCTGTTCTCTATGCCGCAGAGCTCTCCCCACACTTCTTTTTTTTCTAAGACAGAAAACCAAAATTATATTACTATTTCCTAAGACTTTAAATTACAGAAGAAACCTCTTTCACATCCACGTTTTACAAATCCATATTATATTTTGAATAAAACCCTCATATTTCAGAATCATAGAACAGTTAGGGCTGGAAAGGACCTTAAGAACATCTAGTTCCAACACACACACACACACACACACACACACACACCATTTTATACTGCTCTTTCTCATTTATGTTGTCAGATGCACCACAGCATTAGGCTTAAAAGCTAGACAGCAGTACTGCTCCAAAGGAAGCATAGCAAGCAAGAAAAACAATTATATTTTGTATGTTTACAAGTGAAAGTCTGCTGTAAATAACCATGTCAAGTAGATCTCGCTGTGGGAAGGTGGGATCAGAATATCGATAAGAACTGCCTGTGAGAAGGAAGGAATAGTCAGCAGCCACAGACTACAGAAGGCAGAGCTGAAAAGAGACAAAACTAGATTTAGCTACAGGATAAAGAAAAACAATAAAAAGTTAAGAAATCCTATTGAGATGGACTGGGGGTGGAGGAAGGGGATAGGGCAAGAAAATAGATACACTTCTGTGTTTTTCCTGCTGCTCTGCATTTCTTCTATGGTTTTTGTTCTTTGTTCAAATATTTGATTCCCTACTGATTATCTAATTTGCAGCAGACTGTTCACTGCCAGCACTGAAACCAGAATAGCTATACTGGAGAAACTTCCAGCTCTATGAAGCCCGGTAAATCTATGATGGTAGAAAACTGCATATGGTTGGCTGCATAAGCTAAGAAAGGAGAACAAACCAAACCAAGACCACAACTATTTTGTATCATACATTGCTGCATCATTGTCAGAGAGCTGAGAGAGATTTCCTCTTTAGGCTCCCAATTCAAAGATATTCCTTTTTCTCCAACCAAGCCCCATGGGCCAACTTCCTAATGTCACTCCAGAAGGGAGACTATGTCAAAGTACTTTGAAGTTCTCAAGGAGAAAGTCCCCAGAATGGTAAGTCCAGTCTTTCTGATGTTCTGATTTCTCTCTCTAGCGTCCTCTCTTTGGAGAAGAGAGCATATGATCAGTTCAGAGTGTGGTCTCATCAAGTGTAAGGAAACTATAAAGCAATAGGAAATATACAACGCCAAAGAGGGGCCAGATTGCAAAGTTTCTATTTTGTTAGTCCAGTCTGGCATGTAGAGATAATATAATAATACAGCCAGTAGCATTCATTACTAAATGTTTTGTCAGGAAAGCTACCTAAAATAATCACATTTTACTTTTTTTAAAATTTTTTAATACTTATAAAGGATTTCATAAAAATCCTTCTAGCTCTACTCAAAACAACACTCTGATAAAATCTCACAACATGAGAAAGATCTGGCCATACTCATTCTCTAATTATTGCCTGGCATTAATAGTTATGTGACATCAATGATAATCACTATTAAATAAAGGTGTAATCATCCATGCTTTGGTAGCCTTGACAGAAAAGTTGTGTTAAGAGCACAATCACTAATATAATTACATACAGATGTCTCTCTTGTGTTCTGTATAAATGTGGAAAGTTGAAGGAGGAAGAACAATCAGTACATGAAAGCCTACAATAATGAATAAAAGTTAAGTTTATCCAACAATGCCTAACATGGCATCATCACTGCAATTAAGATATTCTCCATAAATAAAGAAGAAAGAGCACTGGAAGCTATTCAATCATTCTGATAAGCTTGCAAATTAAAGTAATCCAGCAATTTTGATTTCAGCATTAAATGCCAAACAGCAGGATCTAAAGCATCACATGGTTTTGGCTGGCTGACCCCATTTTTTTTTTCAAAACATATATTTTGTATTCTGAGTGTGCGTACAGACATACAGGTTTGATGTACACACACGCACAAGTTACATGCTGCTGCATAAGAAGGGCAACTGAAAAATACAAAACTGTGGCCTTTATTCCTCCCCCAGCAACTCTCCTTCCACACTGTCTCGTACTACATTTTGCTGTTAAGTTCCTTCAAGAAACCAGGTGCTAAACTTTTACCCGCTGGCAAATTTGCAATGCAAATTCATATAATTTCACCACTAAATTCAAGTTTCAATCATCCTACTCCACACAAGAAAAATTAAGAAGTTGAGATCTGATAATAATTTCAGAATATAAAACTATGCCACATGCCAACAGCATCATTAGTAAAATAAATCAGTTTATTTTAATATCAGTCTTGGACTTTAGCTGAGATTCTACTACAAATTTGAAGTCTTGAACCTGTCTCTACCCTTCAGAAGAAGGAATGAAATCCAAGGATTCTAAAGAAATAAAAACCAAGGGCTTTATTTCACTTCAACTTTAATTTCCAATATACTGTTCTGAAGTGTTGGTGGATTTTTGGTTTTGGAGGTTTTTGGTTTGGCTGGATTTTTTGCGCATTTATTTGGTTTTGTGCATTTATTTTGGTTTTGTGCATTTATTTTGGCTTTCAGACTACTTATACAGATTATGAACTGAGCAACTAGGAATAAACAAAGTCACTGATTTTTAAGGGACTTTCAATTCCTCTTTATTATGTGCATGTCAGCTGACCGTTATTCTGAGTTCAGCAGTCGCAGTCATTTTTCACCGTCTTAGTAGCTGGTGCAGTGCTGTGTTCTTGACTTTCAGCTGGGGAACAGTGCTGATAACACCGATGTTTTCAGTTGCTGCTCAGTAATGTTTACTGTTACCAAGGACTTTCTGAGTCTCATGCTCCGCCAGGGAGGAGGGGAAGCCAGGAGGAAGCTCTGCTTAAACCACGACAACCATGTATGAGAATGCCTAGATAATACTGTGATTCCTTTTTGCTAGCTGGCCATCACAGTAAATATTTTTCTTCAACAAATGACCCAATACAACCACAGTGAGTACTTACTCTCCTTCTGGTGTTATACTGACCTGATAGGTAATGCTTGTGTAGTTTCTTCTCAAATTTATGTCCATCACTTTTCCAAACTTCTTCTTTGGAATGAAATCATAGTTCAGAACAACATCTTTCAGAACAACATCGTTCAGAAGTCTTAAAGAACAGGAATATTTTCTGCAATTCTGCCACTACACTCCTACACATTATTGGTGTTGTAGTCTTGAGATACAACTTCCTTTGTAGAAGAAATGACCCTCAAAACCCAGCAATTTAATTGCAAATAGCAGCACTTGTTGTGCCAAATGTCTTCTAAGAAAAGGAGGACTGAACTAACAGATGCTGTCCTTCTATTTGAATTCTGGCTCTTGAACAATTAGGATCTTAAAGGACTAATTCTTACCAGCTCGTCCAGCACAAAGAGACAGCAAAACACTTCTGTATTCATTTGAATCTCAAAACGGAAGCATATTTGTTTTTATTCTGCAAATGAGAGTTACATCCTTGTATTTGACAACCACTGTAGCAGAATAAATGATCTGTGCAACAAGACTTACCTGCATTCAAAGTCAGTAGAAGGGAGGATACAGGTAAAAGATAGCCACAGGTAAAAGATAGCCGCAGGATGCAATGATAGCCAGACCTAAAGCACTTTGTTTATTTGAATTTCTTTGCAGCCATCTGTATCTTGTCTCAACAGAGAGGAAGCATTGTCTCATTCGCCCTTGACAAGATATAAATTAAGAAATGCTGCTATCACACGCTCTTTTTAAACAATTGCATAGATGATTATTTCAAAGGATGTTTTAAAACCAATTCTCCCTTACAAAACATTAGCATATGCTTCTTACGTGCTCTTGAAATAAAATTTGTATCACCACAGTCACATGGCATTATTCTGTCAATACAATAGTATCAGATGCCCTGTTGATAAGACTTGAATAAGAATTTTCCTTGCTGCAAATGTTTTCTCTCTAGCGTATATAATTTTACCTCTCACTCCTCCTGAAAATTATGACAACCTAAAAACATTCTCAACTCCTGTTTCCTGTACCAGAATTACTTTTTCCACAAGCCCTTCTTCTAAAAAAGAAAACCAGCATTAAACCAATATCAGATGAAAGCAAAATTCTTGGTTTCTTCTCAATAACTCCAAAGTTTGATTTTTAGTCAATGTTGAAAAGTAGTATTACTTCTAGCATGCTTAATAAAAGCACGTAATTAGCAAAAAAAAGACGTTTGGAGGCTTGGGTGGGTTTTTTTTTTTTGGTTTGTTCCTTGGGTTTTGTGGGGTTTTTTTGTTTTGTTCTCCGATATGGTTTATTGTTGGGGGTTTGTTTGTTTCTTTTTTTTTTGGTTGGGTTTGTTTTATTCTGGTTTCTAACATGCTTCACGGTTCCTGACCTTGAAACCTGTAATGTCTATCCTGGCCTCCTTGCAGCACTACCATCTCCACATCATGTGAGATCTCGTATTTAACTGACTGATCAGTGCAGCACTGACAATACTTTTGTTTTTAAAATTACCTGGTGTTCCACTTTCAGTTGGATCAATAAAATAAAGGTATTCATATTCATAGTATTGCTTCACAAGACAGGGCTAAAACCCGGCATCTACGTATTTTTAGAACAAAAATTGCAATGATAGCTCATTTTGGCTTGAGTTAAATTTCTATTTTCCCACCAGCTCTGGTTAGGAGAGATTTTGCTTTCATATGCTGCAGATTTATGCACCTATAATGACTTTAATATCATTCATAAATACGCTTAATTTCAGAGTCTTAAAAGAAAACAAGAGCACATTATTTTCCGTGTAATTTGACAATAGAGGTAAGTGCAGATTCTGTTAATACTGATTAAGGATTCTGACAATTCTATAGAAAAAAAATGGATGCTAATTTAAAATAGGCAATTTCCCTTGAGTTTGTGGCCAAGCATCAGTATGGAGTGGACCTGCTACAATAAAGGCAATGCTGAGCAGAGATTCCTTCCCAAATTTAGGTTCAATCTTACTTAAATGACTGAAAAAAGCAGACATCCTATTTAAAAGAATTAAAAGGATGGGGATGGAGGTCAAGGAGTGAAGAAGCAGCTGAAAACCACACCGATTCATTAATGGTGTCATATCAGCTGCCTCAGCAGCATGCAGACCTTTTCAAAATCAGAATTTGGAATATTGAATTTATCTTCAAACATTGTTTTTTCAGCATAGCCATGTCACAAATAACATAAATGTCTGAAATACATAATTACCATCACAACAGGTGAAGAAGTTTATGTCAAACTTGGCTCACGAACAGGGCATATTTTTAAGAGCATCACAAATGGCAGAATAAAGATATCAGAGATACAGGCCTACCCAAATTTATTAGAATGTTAGGAAGCCTGCAGTTCTTCAAATGTGCACATGCATACAAGCCCAGAACACATGAAGATTCCACCACACTTCACACACACCCATTCAGATACACCAAACATCTCTCTCTTTAATTATCATGATCTCAACTGTACAGTTTACAGCTACTCCACAAAGAAGTTAAGTAAGGTACCATAAAGACTGAAAAACTGCTCATCTTGATAGGAATGTAAATGTCTAAACCTTTGCTTTTTCTAATTTGTTCAACTATTTTGCTGTTGAAAAACTGTTTTCATTTCTGTAATTTCAGTCCAGATGGATAGCAGGCTTGGATAACAACATAAAACTGGTTAATCAACTTTCATGCCATATTTATGCAACAGGGAGGTTTTACTGTTGTCTGCAGGTTATCAGTGCATAGTGTGAAATACAGCCAGTGGTTTATTTACCCCTAAAATCGCAAGCTGCAGCCCACTTTACCATTAGTGACCTTACCATTAGTCTGCTACTAAGAACAATCTTGTCTTTACAGAATATAGATTCAGTTAAATTTAATAAGAGGAAAAAAAAGAAAACCAAAACCAAACAAAACCCCCAAAGTAAATGCAGCCCACTTTAAATCAAAAAGCAAAATTAAAGCAAAAGTGCAGCCCACTTTACTGTTAGGGACTTTACCATTAGTCTGCTACTAAGAACAAACTTGTCTTTACAGAATATAGATTCAGTTAAATTTAATAATAAGAAGAAAAAGAAAACCAAAACCAAACAAAAACCCAAAACAAAATCAAAACCACCACTCCCCAAAAATACTCCAACGCTTCTCCAGCAAGCAGAAATATATTTCACTCAGAAATTTATGACTTCTCAGTCCTACTGGCTATCTTGCATCTAAGAGCCCAGTTAAAAGGCAAGAAACATGTATTTTTGAATTGATTTATTATGGCATCACTACCCCATCTTTAATGCAAGTTTTTGGCAGAATGAAGAAATTCCTTTCACTGAAACTGCAGTATAAGTGTAGCTCTGATTGTCATATTTTGACAATAGTTCTGCTTTGGTTTTACTGGAGTTTTTTCCTCACTATGCTGAAGGACGTGCATGGGGAAAAAAAAAAAAAAAAAAAAAAAAAAAACAAAACCTGTGAAAAGCTGGTGTGGCATTCTGTGGTTTATAAATCACTTGTGGACATTTATGGCAGCAAGTAACTTAGCAATTAAAATCAAATTCTATGGCTGTTCAGAAAAGTCAAGATGCCGATAACAGACAATTAACAGCAGATATTTGAACCATACCAATTATATATAGCTTGCAATTAACATTATTACTCATAAATTATAATGTATAATGTGTTTTGCCTAACATGACGAAGGAGCATAAGAGTAGGAAATTACACACATTTCAGGAAATAGCTTTACTGCACCACCATCACTTAACTGTTGGAACCAAGCCAGCCCATCCAGAACTCAAATGCAATACTTATGGACTTTCACCAGTGCATTCCCCTAATGTTTGCCCTTAATGCATTTCACCTGTACATGAAATCTGGACAACATTAATCCATCCCATCCCATAGTGGTTGGTGGGTTTGGGGCCTGTATTGTTTTTTCGGGGAGAAGGCAGGTTCAGCCTTTTCTGTGTGATGTTTTTTCTGGTTTTTACAGTGCAGTGCAGCACAGAATCAAGTTCTTATGGAGATGATATGTGTCATATAACATATGTTATTAAGATTAATAAAAGTAGAATATGTGGTTTCCTGTGGTAATACAGAAATATGTTTTATTTATCATAAACCAAAGCTAGTTTATTTCATTAGCTTGAAATAGAGACAACTGATAGCTGTCCCAGTAGGCACTGCAGGTTTTCTTCACAGTAAGAAGTATGCTACCATTCCCAATGACAGGAAATAAAATTTAAATCATATTTATAATTTAAAAGTCATTGAAAAATGGGAGGCTATAAATTCATCAGCAAAGCAGGATTAAGTATTATCTGTAGATGCCCTGGATTAATTTGATTTTAAGAAGAATGGGAAGGCACAAAAAAGGTACAACCACAAGTAGAGGGATCATCTGAATTGGCTCAAAATTTGCAACCATTACAAACAGCAGCAATGGTTGAGCAGAGTACAAATGAAGCAATCAGAATAAATGCTTTCTCAGACATTCCCAAAACTACCTTTAGCCACATGGTTCTGAATCTTGTGATGGATATACTGCTATCTACGAACTGCTTAAACTCCTTTCTACAGTAGGAGTTCCCGAAATTTCATTTTCCTGCTCTTTTCCTTCCTCTATGTTCAGTTGCACTTTTTAAAGGCAGCCAAGGCCAGGTCACAGTCTCTCAATAGCTAAATTGAAATTTATAATACTTTTATTGTCACGACTAATTTTAGCCTTTCAGCTTCCCAAGAAGCTGCATCTGTTTATACCAAGCCAGTTTATTTTCATAGACCCACTGCTACTACTTATTGAATAAACTGTGCTCTAAGTAATAAAAAGCTGTTTTAAATGTAGGTCATTTATCATCACATGTCAGCCACCACAAGTAATATCTAACTATTCTCTAAAATAATAAAACTATGCTGACCTCTAAAACCCATTGCACACTGTGTTTTTATTCTTTCTATAACCATGCACACAAATGCACAGCAGCAATAATTACAAACATATCTGGGATTTAGTAGCCTAAACTGCCCTGCCGCCTTTATGCAAGGACAGGACTGTAGCGCAGGTCTAGAACTTACTTTAATGAAATGCAGAAATATGCAAGTTTGTTGAGTACCAGTAACATGAAGGAACTGCAGGTCATTTACCTTCCTTATAATGTAAACAAGCATGGGGGGAAATCAGCTCCTTGCTGATGTGCCTACCTCATTACTGGTACTTAAGTTGACATGGTATTTATACCTGTTACAATGAAGTGACCTTTGGGACAGTATACAACATCTAAATCTTCTGACACAAGCAAGAATTCAAGGAAGCTTCAAAAGGATGAAAGTAGTTTTAATTTAACCAAGGAGAAAGGCACACTTTGCAAAAAAAAAAAACATACTGAGCCAAAAGGTGATTTGTTCAAAACAACACAGCCTAGGATACAACTGATAGTGGGCTTAATACATAAGCCCTGATAGCCTGTTTTTAACAGTGAGCTCAGAGAAAGGTGCACAAATCACTGTATCAAAGGAAATACACCACTTTAGCATGTTTTTGTGATTAGCTAATGACCAAAACAAGAATATTAATCATGTATTTATTTATAAAAACAAAGCACGGTTTTGTCAGAGCTTGAGTGACGATGCTAGAACAAATTCAAATTAGACACTATACATGCAGCAGGGCTTTTGTTTCAAAGAGCATGTAGGCCATACTAGCTCAGCATAATTCAGCTCCAAACAGGATCAAAACTAATAAATATTTCGTCAAATCTCTTACCTTCCACACCAGTAACATTGCACTGATTTCCTCTCTCCACTTGTCTTTTTTCACCCTTGGTGGTGTTTCACCTCTCTTCCATTTCTCTCCCCTTAAAAACAGAAAAATAAAAGGAAAAAAAAAAGCTTTTTCAGTCTTTTATAATTGAAAGCATACTATTTTCAGATCATTGCAGGAGCTACACATTATCTTTCTCCTTTTGGCTTATCAGTCAAGACTGTTAGCTCCTACCACTGAGGTTCCTAAATTTGTGCAAACCCAGCACAAGACCTTAATCCTGGTGCTACTAAATGTTATTAGCACACATTTACTAAATTTAGCAGCACAATTATAGTTCCGTAAGGATTCATCTTCAACTCCAGAAATTAACTCATTAGATGTATCTTCTCCTTGTCTGTTAATGAACTGTATGCTCCTTTTGGAAGCGTTTTTGCTTACTATTCAACAGCAAGGAAGTGTCAAGAGACTTCCAATTCCAGATCAACAGCATTTCCAAAGCAAGAATCTACAAAACTGTTCAACTTTTCAAAAGAGAGGCATCCTCACTGTCAGTTTTCAGTTTTTACGGATTCATTAATACTAAGAATAACAACAAAAGACTCTGCCTTGCAAAAAGCTGTTCTCTTATGCTTCAACATCCTCATTTCCACAATAGGCTCATTAAATGATTTCATAAAAAAATCTTTACAGTCTTTCTGAGATAAGATTTCTCTATAAATGAAACTCCTAAATTTAACTAATATTGAAAAGTATAGATTCTAGGATTACTCAATAAGGAATGAGAAATACTGTTTTTAAAGCTCCAGTAATGTTTCAAATCAAGTTTCAACCATGAGTAGGCAGAGTATGACTGCCCCTACTGCCACACAGATGTGATTGCAGCAGCTGGTAAATGGCACAGTATATTTAGCCTGGCACTACAGAAAACCAAAAGCTGTGTCTGCAAGGCTTAGTGGAGTTAAGTGATCTTCCTTCAGCTAAAATTCTCTCTTCTAGGATTAGACAAATAAGATACACCTTTAGTTTTGTGAATATTTTAATCTCATGTTGCTTATGTCTTGTCTTTGCTTTTTCATTATTTCTGCTGAGATATTTCTATAAGTCATGCAGGATATAATATCCTGTGTGTACTTGATTGGTAAGAGACAGTTATAGAGCTTACCAAATCATATGAACATCTAAGAAACTCTTGATTTTGTAAAATAAAGAAAATAAATATTGTAATTTTATAGGGGTTTCTCTAGTACATAACTAGATTCACCAAAAAATTAAAACTTTAACTCATATACTCAGGCTCCATTATAACAATTTTAAATACCCAGAGACACAATATTAAGGGATTGTTTTCCTCCTCCCATCTGAGAAAAGGATAAACCTAAAAAGTAGCCATAGAAATAGGAAAAATTAAGGTTTTCAATACAAGATTTTATATGCAAATTATACTAAGCCAAACAACACTATAAGTACAGTTTCTGAAAATATCATCTGACAGTCCAGGTATCAAGCTTTTCCACTGAAATCACATGAAATCTACTGTAGGGTAAGACTTACTTTGAGCACTGAACTTTTTAATGACAACAAGCATATTACAGCAGCATAATACCAAGTGTGATGCTGATTTCATTAACTTGAGCACCAAAAATACAATACCTCTGTCTCTATAGTGGAACACTTGATGCAGTCACAGACAGAAGTCTGAAAAGCACTGCTACTCAGTTAAGCAGGTTTAGCAGCTCACATTATAAGGAGAGAGAACCAGAACCAGAAAAAGAGTATCAGCCTCCCTAGTGCTGAGGACAACATTTTTGGCTTTTATAAAGCAGACGAATTCATAATTAACATCTCATAAGCAGGAGAATTAGTTGCTTTAGAGCAAATTGGCTACCATGGGAATCAACAAAGGACATTAGCATGAAACGCTGAGATGCCTCTTAAAATCCCATTCCTCTCTAGAAGCTAAATAGTTTATTTTGGGGTGCAACAAAATAGTTATTTTCAAAAAAGAGTTTTAATTCTGTCAACTTTTTTTTGCAAAACACAGTAATAACAACAAATCAGTTCCCTTTTATTAAATAACACAGGGTAAGTACAAGGTGCATAATATTGATATTCAACTCAGGAAACAAAGTTGATAAAAAATGATACCCAGCTAAGGAAATGTCCTCCTGACACATCAGATTTCTGACCAGCAAGATTTTGCATAAGACACACCATCTACAAATGCATTATACCATAGCCACATACTGACACAGCTCCCCATATCATCTATTCCTCAATTAACATGACAATATTAACAAATCAAAGAATTTCAACTACTAATAACCACTTCTTGTCTAAAAAGGATTCAATAAAAATTATGTTGCTTAAATCAGTGCTTCAAATAAAATAAATTTAGCTAACACTTTAATCAGTCTCCAAACTATTTTACCATGTTTTATTGTCCTCCCATTGACAGCAGTATCACTGTCAGGCATTAACTACTTTGGTAGTCTTCTGCAAGTATACAGTTTCCCCCAGATGCCTCTGGCTGTAATTTTAGCTCTTTGTTGCCACCTCGTTCCCTTTAGTCCCGGACCATCTTTGCTGAGGACCTCACACAGCCCTTAAGAAACGCCCAGTAAGGTCAATGCTGTTTGCAAGTACAGACTCTATTTCAGAAGTTCAGCATACAAGTATGGGGTGGGGGTTTATGTTTTTTGTCAGTTTATGTCTGCAGATGGGTCTTAGTGTGCCGTGGATATCCTACCCTTCAGTTTCTCTGGAACAATCAGCATGTGATAATCTGTGCTATACTTGTATTAACTATTCCAGACATGGTTCAGAGTTAATAAGCACCAGATTTCTTTCACCCTTGTAATCAACCAACTCAACTGGAAAAGAAAATCACAGTCCAAACTCCCGCTTTGTTACAAAGTGATGAAACTTTCCAGAGGGTTACAGACCTAAAGCCTAATGTAACCGTTCAATTATTGCTCCCAGTATTTCTCTCAATTGTTTCCCTCCTGGTATGATAGATAATTCACAGTAGTGGGACTATTTTGAATGAAACATCTGTTCATAGCTGCTGGGTCTCCATAAAGCCAATGATGTTTTTACAATCTATCTATCCATCTATCTAGATAACAAGAAGGGAAAAATAATCTTGGGAAAGGAGTAAAATGCAATGGTTTAGGGTTTAAGCCACCATTAAGTAATATAAATGAACAGGCACTATTCCATTTAAGTGGAAAAGCCCGTATTATGCTTTCTTACAGAAACACTTCTGTATCTGCCCTTAAATCACAGGTCACTCTTCTCAGCATCTGATTACATATCAGAAGACACTTCCAGCAAGCCTTAAATTATATTTGAAATTTTTACTGCCTATCTCTCCTCAACTTCAAGCACATGAATGTCACGGAAAGAGAGCCACAGGTTTAAGGCATATAGTTTGGGGTCAGGGGAGAAAGACTGAAGAACTTGCCTCCAGCTATGGGAGGCATCATCTACCTATTTGCCAGACAATAGCGATATTGAGGATTGTGGCTTTTTTTAAGGATCCTAATGTTAAAGATGTAATAGCTGTAGTATCACATAATGCATACTTCTATTTGTGACTCAGCAAAACCACTTAATTCATTACAAAGGACATCATAAACTTTGCTGTTGATCATAACACTGTCCTGCTCCTACTAACTTACACCTCAGGCCATGGGACATGATTCTTTAAACATACAGCGAAATAAGGCTGCAGTTCAGACAGGAAACCACTAATTTTTTTGAAGAATACAGAACATAATGTTGATTCTAACAAATAAAACAAGATATTTCCTTAGATACTGCATTTTTAAGTGTAGACTTTCTACTGCCACAGTCCACAGTTGACATGATGAAGCTAACCGCCATGTACAAAAGCAAATTGCACACTCCTATTCAAAGAGACTGGAGCTTTGCATACCCCTTAAGTGTAGACTCTTCTTATGAAGAAAATATAATTTAAGACATTGAAGTTTGAAGCAAAACAGAACCCATACACTTTCTCCTAAGTATAACTTGTGTATCTTTATGAATTATGTTCAAACAAAAGGATATTGTATATGTACAGGATGCTTTGCCTCCTGGAGAGGAGCACAGCAGAACAGATACAATCCTGGGTGTTTTTAAACAGCATTCCATCTCAAACTCCTTCTGTGCCCTGCAAGGAGCAATTTCCAATCTGCCTTAATCACAGGAATGGAGTTTTTCTGCCTATTTTATATATTATTTTTCCAGTATGCTTATGCTATGAATGATTGCTTAATATTTTTTTTCACTTATCTGTGTAAGAGATGTGGCAGTGGGCGACGGAAGGGAAATTTTACTTTCACTAGAAGAAAACTATTTTAAGTAGCACCACCAGGATTCAAATGCATAAATTTGGGTTTATAAATATTTTTAACATTAGACTTTATTGTGATCTTTCCTATTTTCAATTAAAAACCAACAGGCAGAGGGCCCATACAAAAAAACACTTAGGTATGAAATCAGCAGCAATTTTTATCAAGTAGTCATTTTACTTATATTAGCTTTGAAGCAAATACAGAAATACTGGCATTCTGTTATCCTGAAATGCATATAACCACACATGAATGAAAAAAAATAAATCATGTTGTAATTCCAAACTCTTCAAAACCTACCAGTATGAGCACACACACTTGCTAATTGGGATAACTGACAGTAGAAAGCAATAATAAATTATCAGAAAACTGATCAAGGAGTACCTAGTTGTCCAGATTTTTGTGTTTTGTAACATTATTCTCATTTATTACAGAGATATACCTGACAACACAATCTAGTTCATGTGGTACTCATGATAATTCCGTAATAGAAATCAGCTGCCATGATTTCCTGCAGAAAACATGATTCATTCTGGACCAAAACCAACTTAAATACTTTCTGCCTTCAGTTAAGAATTAGCAAAATCTGGCACAAGATGTTAAAATTGATTAGTGTGCTGTTTTACTGCACTTTTAACCCTCATCCTTGAACCAAAACCCCCCGAAAACTCAAGATATCACCTAAATAAATGATTAAATCTAACAAAAATGTAAGATCATTGGCAATGAAGTTTTACAATGAAGTTTGTACTTCATCGAAGGTCCCATTGCTAAGAGTTGTGGAATTCTGTACAGCAAAATATACAGTACAAAATTTAACAAATACTCAGCTACAGAGAGGTTATTTCCTCCAGTCAAAACAAAAGACAAAACAAAACAAAACAAAACAAAACAAAAAAACAACAACAACAACAACAAAAAAAAAAAAAAAAAACAAAAAAACAAACAAACAAAAAAAAAAAACCCAAAATGTAATTATTTGGCAAAAAATACACTTTATTTTTACCTTATGTTACTGACTGTTATTAAAAACGCTTTAAGAATCATTTTCACCAGATTGCTTTTGAAAGCAAGATATATAGCAGCCTAAAAACTTTACATCTTTACACTCAGTCAAAACTTAGCATTCAATCTGAGGATCTCACACCCCCACACTTGCAAGCTACATATTCAAAACTTTTCCCTGGTCAAAATCCTATTTAAAACCTGGGACCTCTTCTTCCAGCTTCCAAGAGAAAACACGGAGCATAAGGTGCTGTGAACCCCTCAAAATCTGTCCCTGTCATTACAGGTTCAGTGAATAATTTTGCAAGTGGATCCTCTAAAAAGTTATTTCCTCATTATGGATAAGGAAACAAAGACAACAAATGGGTCTGCTGAAGATTCAAGTCTATATGCAAAAAACACAGAAAGACCACCAATACTTCCACAATAACAACGAACAACAACCAAACAACAAAATATCAAACCCATCTCTTTCTGACATTGGTTTCTGGTTTGGTTTTATTCATCATTGCTAAAACTTCCTTCAGAGCAAATAAACACATTCTATCCCTTCAGATTTCCACAGAAGTATGCATGTGTTATACAAATCTCCCAAGTTCTCACCTACTAAGGATTTAACCCCTACAAACTGAAAATAGCTACTACATACTGGAAGAATTCATTCTCATGTAGAACTTTCTAGTTTCATGGTTTCTATGTCCCTTTCGATTACTTAAAAAATATACAGTTTCATCTTTTTCAAGATTTATGCTTTGTTTTTGGCATCAAACGGAGATGAAATCCAGGGATTTATAGGAACAGATACTAGCTATTGTACAAGCACCAGCGCAGCCACAGGCTTCAGCTATAGCCCTGCTGCTTTTATTTTTCACATTTGATTAAGAAATAAATATTATATACTCCCTATTTGTAGTTGGTAAATCTCTTCTGAAATCTGAAGCCATGCTGATGCAAAAGGAAGCAAAAACACTCTAAGTTCATTGTAAACAGACTCTGATTTCTGATTTGTGAGACCGTTCTTTCAGGTTTTTGAACTGTAATTTAACCCACTGGATTCAATAAACTTTGAGTAAGATTACATTAAAATTAACACATAAAATACATATGATTTTATACCGATACACATGATTATTCACCATTATTTTATATATTTGAATTTGGATTAGTTTCAAAGTCCCATTTGTAGGTTCTATGCATGTGAAAGAGGCAAACAAAACAGCCAAGTTAAAAAGAATCCCAAAGCAAAATTATAACCTTAATTTTCAAACCTTTATGAAAATTGCTCAAAGAAGTGGTAAATGCTCCATCCTTGGCAGTGTTCAAGGCCACACTGGACAGAGCCTTGGATGACGCAGCCTAGTGTAAGGCATCCCTGCTCATGGCAAGGAGATTGGAGCTAGATGATCTTGAGGTCCTTTCCAACCTTAACTGTTTCATGACTCTATGATTGATTTTTATCCCGTACTTAAAAAAATAAATTTCAAAAAAGTGTTCTTAGGTACAAAGAAGTTTTTAGTGCCTTGTTAATGACATGAATTTTTATTTAGGCTATGTAGACATGCTGACATCTTATATATATATATACCAAAGTATGGACAGTCTAAGACATTGTAGTAGCAGAAACTAAATTAAATTTCTCTTCCTGTGTCTCATAAAAAGACCTTTGTTTATGGCATTGCCATCACAATTACTTGTAAGCCATATTACTGGCCCAGAAAAAACTATATGAGAGAAATGAGTATGCATTTCTAGAAGAGCTTCTGGAAGCATTATCTTAACATTTCCTTACATCATTTGATATGCTTGGCTGGACCTCTGAGTAAAAATAAATTAATTTTAAGTTTGAAGGTGTACTACTGTAGTGGATTAAAATTCATGCATCTTTTCATTTGGTAAGTGCTTCAGGCTTTCTTTTCAGGCAGCTTCAAAAGGGGAATATATATATACATACACTTTTTTAATGCTGAGCTGTCTTTTTAACCCAGACAAATATTAGTTACAATGTGCTGCAAGGAAAACAAAAAGGAAGCACATTAAAAACCGCCACTTATATGAAGAAAATAACTCCTGAAGTAGACTTTTCCACATTTCCAGGACAAATTCATCACTATCACAAGCTGAACTTTAAATACTAAGTTTGCTGGGAAAGTAAAGCATCTAATTTCAAAAAATCCCACCTGCTTTCAAGTTTAAGTATCATTCTTCTAAACATCTGACTCATTATCAGGATCAAATGACTTATGAAGCCTACACAATCATCAAGTTTATCAATAGAAAATTTATCATTTCATTATGATTTAGGAGAATTTCTGAGTGATTCAATTCAATAATGCCTATAATCTTCAAGTTTTTTCCAAATGTAGTTTTGTGCATTTTAGCCATCTGTACCTACAGAAAAAATTTGGTAAGAGACTTGTGACATAGTTTGCATAGCTCCTAGAATCTTCATTTATTTTGTTAGTAGCGTGATTTTTTTTTGCTGTAGAAGCGTTTGAAAGGCAGACTGGTCTGATTCAATAGGAATCTATGCACATTCAAGAAAGTATTAAGGTCTGTGAGTAACAAAATGAGAAAAAAATCTAAAGGATTGGACAACTGGTAATTAGGTTAGGAAGGTAAAATGCCATAACAATTTGTGGTGAATAAAACTTTCAAAATTCTTTTATGCAATATTACTTTTAATGGTAACTAATGAAAATATTCTGCTTTTTTCAGCAGAACAGGTAGAATTTCATCATTAAATTGGTTTACAACACTTTTCAGAAGCAGACTTCAGAATTTTACACCAACAGCCATTTTACATCACTAGAAAGAGCTTTTTCTTTCAGTGTTTTACAAAACAAAATCCCCAAAATTTAAAATAAACAAGTAAAAAAACTACTAACTTTTACCGCTACTCGATTGATCTAAGAACTGTTCAAATAGCTAGTAGAATTGCCTCTGATATAGAGAACTTAACGTTTACAAGCTCTTCAGAGCAGTCATTAATAGAAGGCATAGATGTCTTAAAACCACAGCCAAGTGGTAGAACTAAAACATGATGTAAAAAAAAATAGTATATTCCTAACTCTTTCGCAAACTGGTGTGCCTAGTTTTCTCTGTATACTGGTGGGATGTTTTTAAGAAGACACTCAGCAAGACACTGGGTAGAGAGTCTCTTCACAGCCTTTTCCTTTCTGTGAAACAGCCACACAGGGCACAAGATAGAGACTTATGCAGAATTCCTACTGCTGCACATCTAACAGCTATTATGAACCCCACCACTTAGATGGATAAAAACATTAAGAAATTCTCAACAGTATCATTGAAAAACAAAATTAAAAAGAAAAATACATTTGTAATTACTATGTTTTAATTGTCAGGAAAGTGAGCTGCCTTCAGCAGAATCACCTGACAGAAGTTACAGTCTACAAACTCCAAAAAAAGTGATTGTTTACCATGGTCAGGATGCCTGACTCTGTTGTATCTCCGCTGCCAACAGCACAGAAAAAGCTCATGTAATTTAGCTGAGATCAATTCTTCTACCTAGAAGGAATCTCCATATTTCTTTTCCATCATCTTCACATATTATACATGACCTGTCGCTGTTACACTAATACCTGCTTATAAAATATAGCATCATTTAAGTTATACATGTAAACTCACTACACCAATAGGTCTGGACAGATGAAATTTCCAATCCTCCAGTCATGGAATACATGAGCAGGCTTCATAAATTCTAGAATCAGTTCTGTATGTTGAGTTGTGCAAATAAGCTCAGAACAAACACAAAACCCTCTGAAACTGATAGATTCAATGTAAACGAGGCTTTTGGATAACATCATAGTAGTTCAATGATCTGATTTTATAAATGTTGAGTAGCAGCACAGGGAGAGAACTTCCTCCTGACTAATACATTATCCCAAGAGAAATGAAACAAAAGTGACAGATGAGAAAGGAAGATGTGCTGATACTTTCTAAAGACATTTTGCTTGTTTCTTAGCAAAAGAAAAATAACAATGCTTTCCAAGGAAAAGCTAGTTGTGTATAGCCATATTTTAATATGGTTCAACCAGGACAAAGCTCAACAGGACCCAAAAACCAACAACAAAGTTCTAAAGCACTAATAAGATAGGCATCTGGACTGGATACATTAATTTTACTAGGCACAATAAAATTCTCTGCTCTATACATTTTAGTCATTTAGGACCTACTCCACTATAGCTCATTCTGTGATCTTTAGTATTAAGAGCTGAGATTTTCCGTATAAAAAGAATGCATTCCAGTTTGCACAGGTGAAAATTACAGTACAAAGAAGAAAAAAATAAAAGAAAAAAGAGACCCTAAAGTATCCTTTATAGAGTAAATAATAATTTAAAAGGTTAATTGAGTAACACCATGCCGATGGCTGTTAAATGAGACCTTCTCTGGGCTGCTGAAGGTGAAGAGCATTGTGGAAAAGTCCAAAATTTTGCCCCTCCATGCTGGAGGAGATCACAATGTCAGATACAGGACAAACTTAATTACACTGGGTCAAAAAGCACCGAACTCCTCTTTTAAGGTATATTACCTTGAGAAAGTTATCTCTACAATAAGCTATTTTAATCTTGCCATCTCAGGATTTTTTATACATACTGTACATATTTAGACCTAACAACTTATTTTCTATGCTTGCTACAAGAGCTAATTTCAAATTTCTGTTAAAAAGTGCCACCCATCAGTGATGTACCTTTTTCTTACAGTGTACAATGCTGGACTCCTTCCATAAAGAATACTATAGTATGAGGCATAGGCTAGAACTTCACCACAAATCACAGAATCATAAATCATGTAGGCCAGAAAATACCCCCAGAAAGGATGCCCAGGTAGAGCAGCAACTGACCCACATTTTTCTTGGCCTTTTCCTTCTGCTGTCAACGCACTTCTGTAAGACATTACAGTTGCCTTTCACATCCCTCTCTTTTTTTCAGCTCCAGCTGTGTTTCAAATTTCCAATTCCACCCCTGCATGCTGAGGCAATGTCTCTGCATTTCTCCCAGGTAGCCCATCACAGCTTCCACTTGCTCTGTACCTCCTGCTTGTGTTTGAACTCAAGAGTTCACCACATATCCATGCTGGCCTTCTATCATGCTTGCTTGACTTTCTAAACAGTGTAATAGACTGGTTTTGTGCTTTGAGGAGGTTGTTTCTGAATATCAACCTAGTGTCCTGTGTCCCCTCTGACCCTCCATGGCAGTCTTTCATTAAGCTTGCCAAGAAGATCCCTGACTAAGCCAGAAACCTGCTTTCCTAAAATCCAAGCTTGTGATATTACTCTTACTTATCTTAAATGGTTTTAAACTCCACAACCTTGTGGTTACTGCAGGGAAGGATGCCCTTGCCCTCTATATCTCTAGCCATTTCTTCCTTGGCTATGAGGACGGCATTAAGCAAAGTATCTCTTCTACTCAGCCCATCATTTATCTGTGTCAAGAAATTGTCTTCTGCTTGCACCCAAGCTTATCATGCTTCCAACAAATTTTGGGCCAGCTGAAGTCTCACATGGATATAACAGCCTGTGCCTTTCCCATACATGTAAATATTAAAATTTATTTAACTAACATTGCATATCTGTGTCTATTGGCAAGAGCACCACTATATCCACTTTCTAAGGAGGCAATACTACCATCTCATCATGACTGTTTCTGCATCACTGCTAATTAACTGGTGGATGTACTACTATATGTGCTATGTCCTGAGAGCTAAAGATGTTATGTCCTATCAACAGGAATGAGTTCGATGATCAGCACAGCAAAGTGGAGAATCAGTATACAGCATTTTTATTTTCTATTAGCTTTCACTGCTTATCTTCCTACTTTGGTGATTAGATCATAACAGCACTCTGATATGAGATGCTATGAGTAAAAGCCAAAACACTTTCTCGTCAGCTCAAAGTATTCTCAAACTCACATGAATACAAAGGTATGTAAGTTACCATACTTCACTGCAGCTACAAAATTGTGATAACAATGATACAGGAAAAAAAATACTGCATGAAAATGCTACCTTTGCTTTTAGAAGCAAGTAAAACTACAAACGCAGTTTGCCCACAAAATTTTTTGGACAGCATAAACAAGAAATGTAAAGGCTATATCATCTTCCCCTTTGTTTTCAGCTGAAATAAGGAACATTTTTCTCTTCTCACTCCTCTTACCTCTTCATGTTACAGTGACTTTTTCCTCCTTCATGCTTAAGCAGTGGAACTGAATGCTGATGAGATAAAACTAGGTGCAACACTAAGACCATCACTTTTATCTGATTCCTTGAGCTATTCCCCCCAACTCAGGCTATTTTAAGAGGCAGGTAAGCCAGATTTACTAAAACTGTCATGACTTTAATCATGCCAAGTGCAAGGTCCTACACCTGGGTCGGAGCAATCCCAGGCACAGCTCCAGGCTGGGCAGAGAAGAGATTCA
>JANRGW010052333.1:0-56648 GCA_024733675.1 Psilopsiagon aymara | reverse complement strand
CCTTGAACACCGCCAGGGATGGAGCATTCACAACTTCCCCGGGCAACCCATTCCAGTGCCTCACCACCCTTACAGTACAGAATTTCTTCCTCATATCCAATCTAAACTTCCCCTATTTAAGTTAGAACCTGTTACTCCTTGTCTTCTCACTACAGTCCCTAATGAAGAGTCCCTCCCCAACATCCTTATAGCGACCCTTCAGATATTGGAAGGCTGCTATGAGGTCTCCCCGCACCCTTCTCTTCTCCGGGCTGAACAGCCCCAACTTTCTCATCCTATCTTCATACGGGAGGCGCTTCAGTCCCCTGATCATCCTCGTGGCCCTCTTTGCACAGCTTATAAAATGTCATTAATTTTATTAAAATTGTAGTCCTTTTTCTGATAGCAGCATTTCCTAAATTTTTGAGTTCCAAAATATTAACTTATGAGAAAAGGGGGAGATGAGTAAAACTCTGTTTCGCTTTTCTCTTCCTCTTTTCTCCCCCACTTTCTTGTTGCTGATGTGAACATTTGCCGTTGCTGTTCTGATTTATTTCTAACTTAGACAAACCATGCAAGGAATTCATTGACTTAGGGAGTACCTGTATCTCTCTTTTTTTTTTTTTTTTTTTTAATAGCTTGGCTATAGAGAGGAATAATTAAAAAAGAAAAGAATTAAAAAATAAGATAGTATTGGAGTGCATTCTTGCACTTAAATTCTACTTTGCATGGATACCTGCAAAACAGCCTTTTGGTAATGAGGCAGTGATTAATCTGATTTGTATCTCCTAAGAAGAGGTATATGTTTCTCTCATTTGGCCTACAAGTTAGCAGCTAGCAAGTAACAAACCAAATCAAAGGATACTAGCTTAGCTTTGTCTAAGAGGGTAATTTGTCAAATTGCACTTTTCCCATAAAGAGTTATTTCTATTTCACTATCCAGCAGGCTGACACTTGGGGCTGGCAACATCTGGCAGCGTTCTTAATGAGTTTACCAGTGTTTCCACTAAAAACACTGACTTAGTAACTGCAATGGTACATGTACTGTAGGAAAAAAAAATGATTACAAACCTGAATGCAATAAAATTATTGAAATAAATGTTACATTTTGTGCTAATACAGTGAGACTGCAATTAGTAAAGAGAAAGGAAGATAAAAATCTTAGACAAAAATTGTCACTGACAAATTCACAATAATATTTATTCCATAGGGTTTTCTCTCAGTTACAAAAAAGGTAACTTCTCTCATGAAATTTTTAAACGGCTAATAAATGATTGTCAAATTAATATAAACAAGACAGTTGGTTATCTTCTCTTAAAATATTGGTTGAACTATAGGCTCCTGTTCAGTAAACATCTGAAAATAATTCAGCTGTTTGACTGCAAGCTTGAGTGATTAAAAAAAAAAATGGAAAACCGGATTTTCACACTAGCTGTAGGCTTGAGAGGCATCACTGGCATCTGTGCGCTTGCCAAATATACTGTCATTATGAAACTACAACAAGGCTTTATTTGAAGGATACCAGAATTACTGACAAGCCTCATTCAGAGTACCTTAGCAAAAAAGTAACTGAAGGCTTACAGACGCTGGTCTCACTGAGTTCAGTGATGAGACTTTTACATCTCTGCAAACGTGTCTGCCTGCTATCAGCACTGGTATTACTTCTACTTACTGAAGAACCTGAGATCACCAGCCATTTAGGACATTTATTCCCAAAATCATTTATAAAACAAGAAAATGCCTTATAACAGTTTATTTATATTTGACTCAAATATATATATATTATTATTTTAAAAACGTAACGCATGTAAGCTAC
The DNA here is from genome assembly GCA_024733675.1 of Psilopsiagon aymara. Classification (NCBI taxonomy): domain Eukaryota; kingdom Metazoa; phylum Chordata; class Aves; order Psittaciformes; family Psittacidae; genus Psilopsiagon; species Psilopsiagon aymara. The sequence goes on along the minus strand of JANRGW010052333.1, from coordinate 54,853 downwards.
ACTTTTTACTGTGCTTAATAAACTTCAATATGTTAAATAAATATTAATATTTATTACAAGGTGAAATAATTGGTAGAGCCAATAATAGTGTTTGCTCTCAAGGGTCATCTACTTTGTTCTAAATGGCTTGTAAAATGTATCAACAAATTTTCCCCTACTCCCCACACATACCTAGAACTTTTAGCCATGATGGTAACTTTTTCTTTAAAGCACAGCTTATAGCAATAACCCAGTGTAATTATTGATTCTTGGCCATTATATATTATAATATTATAAAAATAGATAACATCTAAGCATTTATAATCTGTACCTAAAAAACAGTCTCACCTCTGTGCCTGGCAAAGCCTTGGAGCAGATTCTCCTGGAAGGCATGCTAAGGCACATGGAAAACAACAAGGTGGCTGGTGACAGCCAGCATGGCTTCACTAATGGGAAATCCTGCCTGACTAATTTGGGGGCTTTCTATGATGGGGTTACGGAACTGATGGACAGGGGTAGAGCAGTTGATGTCATCTACCTGGACTTGTGGAAGGCGTTTGATACTGTGCCACATGACATCCTTGTCTCAAAGTTGGAGAGACATCAATTTCATAGGTGGACCACTCAGTGGATAAAGAACTGGATGGTTGGCCGCACGCAAAAGTTGTGCTCAATGGCTCAGTGTCCAGCTGGAGACCTGTAACAAGAGGTGTCCCTCAGGGATCAGTGTTGGGACAGGTCTTGTTCAAGATCTTTGTTGGTGACATGGCCAGTGGGATTGGATGTGCCTTCAACAAGTTAGCCTATGACACCAAGCTGTGCTGTTCAGTTGATATGCTGGAGGGAACAAATGCCATCCAGAGGGACCCTGACACGCTTGTGAGGTGGGGTGATTCCAAGCTGATGAAGTTTAACTATGCCAAGTGCAAGGTCCTACACCCGTTTCAGAGCAAACCAAGGCACAGCTACAGGTTGGGCAGAGAAGAGATTCAGAGCAGACCTATGAGAAGGACTTGGGGGTGTTGATCAATGAGAAACTGAATATGAGTCAGCAGTGTGCGCTTGCAGGCCAGAAAGCCAACTGTTTCCCGGCCTGCATCAAAAGGAGCATGACTAGCAGGTTGAAGCAGGACTGTTGGAACAAGTCCAGAAGAGGGCCACAAGGATGATCAGGGGACAGGAGCACCTCCTGTATGAAGATAGGATGAGGAGGTTGGGGCTGTTCAGCCTGGGGAAGAGAAGGGTGCGTGGAGACCTCATAGGAGCCTTCCAGCATCTGAAGGGGCGCTACAGGGATGCTGGGGAGGGACTCTTCATTAGGGACTGTAGTGATAGGACAAGGGGTAATGGGTTCAAACTTAAACAGAGTAAGTTTAGATTGGATATAAGGAGGAAGTTCTTTACTGTAAGGGTGGCGAGACACTGGAACAGGTTGCTCAGGGAAGTTGTGAATGTTCCATCCCTGCTGGTGTTCAAGGCCATGTTGGACATAGCCTTGGGTGACATGGTTTAGTGTGAGGTGTCCCTGCCCATGTCAGGGGGGTTGGAACTAGATGATCTTAGGGTTCTTTCCATCCCTAACTCTTCTATGATTCTATGATTATATATTTATGGATTCTTTTGGAACACTAGTAACCTATGTCATAAATATAATTTTTTGTAAATTATTGAAAATTAATATTTTCATTACAATGGAACATAAGAATAAATTCATTTTTCCAGTTCTGCTTCTACAGCCATAAATGCCTATTCAAAGGGACCAGCCCATCTGGAGGCTTTTATGTCATCAGGAAACCACCACATTCTACATTTAGGAGCTAAACATAATATACCTTGCTTTGTGTAAGCAACAAAAAACATTTTTGAAATCTCATGGAAAGCAAACGAAGACCAAGACACAAAATAACTTTGCTTTAAAATATCTTTTTACAAAGTTTGAGTTCTGTGATGAAAGCTTTGATGCTTTACAACTGTCGAAGTTTACTATGAATATTGCCTGTAATCTAAAGTTTACAAATAAAAAGCAGAATTAGGTTTTCATGTATTAGAATTTAAAGATATCAAGAGCCTTGTTTGACACTTAAACTTTAAACGAAATCAGAATTCATAATCAAGGACATTTTCAAAGTCACTTTGAAACTATAATTTCAAAGCATGACTTTATAGAATGGAATACTCCTTTGAAGAAACTAAATATAGGAAATCCCTTTATTCTTCCTCATTCTAAGAATATCTTTGGTAGCTCACAAATGCTCCATTCACCCATAATTATCTTTTCACACAGTGTTCCCAGATGTAGGACACCCAGAATGCAATCCCACCCATCTGCACAGCTATTGTGAGAAATTCTGAAGAGTATCGGAGAATATGGAATGAATTCCATATATTTTTTTATTGAAGTGCCTTATATAAATGTATACACTGTGATTAAGCACTTAAGTAAATTACCTTAAAGGCAATAGCAAGTTTTTCAACAATGAAATAAAAGAAAGCTATCGAGATTGATGGTATTAGGAATTTACTGTCATAAGATGTATTTTTCTACTGTCACACTGCTCAGTCTGTCATCCCTGAGGAGAGAAATGCTCTGTTAAACCACGACAGCTACTAATGGCTTTAGTTACATGGAACAGTTTATACTGAAAGTCTACTTAGAGTAGTTTATGAAGGCAGTGAAACAGAAGGCATAGAATTGTGCAAACAGCAAAATATTCCAAAACAAAAACTCTGACATTAAAACAATTATGGTAAAACCACCCACAAGTTAATAGCAAAAATGAATATGTAGTTAATGTTTCACTGTACCTAAGCAGTATGATTATAGCCTTCCTTTAAACTCCTGCAGTATATAAATTTCATACAGCACACTAATATCTTTCTTTTTTTGATTTTACTCAGACTCTCTGTTTGAAATGGCTCCACTATAGTAAATAAATGGGGGAAACAGTAGACCATTCAGTCTGATTTTTCTGAGATTGTCCAGAATAATGTATGGGGTACCTCTACAGGTAGTGTGCCTTTTTATTTGAAGAAATTTTACCGGAAGTCAAAGCTCCTATGAAGTTTCATAGTTATGTAACCTTATTCAGTAAACGCAAATAAATAATAATAGCCTTTATAAATGGAAAAATACATGACACAGGCAAACTGTTGCTATTCAAAAGAATTAATTAATTGAGATAGTCATGAAGTCAACCAACTGGACTTTAAATATCATTAGCTGGGTATGAGTGATTAGCCAAAGAAAGAAGTCTAACTTAGTGTGCTTCGTTTTAGAAGACAGCCACGGCAGAGGAAAGTTTCATCTTGGTATTGAAAAAAAAACTGGTTGGAGCTTAGAGCCCATTAATTATAGAAAAGTATAGATGAAGATAAAAAATATATATATAAGAAATACTTTAATAGATAAAAATGCTTAATCAATATTTGACTTTATAACTTGGAAAGTGAAAGCAGTGCTGAAATATGAGCCAGAAAATTAAAAATCTAAAAGTTTAGACAAATTACTTCTGGGAATGAATGAAAATGGACAAACACTGAATAACGAGGAAGATCCCTGACACAGGTTTGCACATAAGATCTAACCTATGGGGGAGGCCCCTGGTTTATGTGACAGACTGGCTCTGAATTATGTAGAAATCACTAGGATATCACCTAATTGCCTTCATTTTTATTTAAATAACTATAATAAATCACCTCATTGCAAAAATACAAAATAAATGCACATTACTGTTAATGAAAAGGTAACAATGAAAAAATATTTTGGCCTCAGATGTTAAAATAAAGATTAAAAATAGCTAATTATTTGAAACCCCTGTGTAATGTTCTGATTTGCATGTTCAACTGCAAAGTTTATGTGCATTTCAAATGCACACTTTGGATGGATACTTTACTCCTAAAAGAAAGCCAATTATAGGCCTGTTTGGTGCAAAGAAACTGAGACATAATTTTGATCAATTTTGCTCAGATTTATGTACCATATATATGAGAAATAGGTTAATGGTGAAAGGTGAATTTGCATGTGTACAATCAGAAGAAAAATGAAAGTGAAGAAAAAATTTCCTTCAATATGGAAGGCATCTACTGCATAGTAAAATACCATCATTCATGCACAAAATGTTATAGTTTTCTCTATTCACAGATTTCTATGAAATTTGCTACAACTGGCTGGAAAGGATTTTCTATATGTATCTGATCCACAGGGGATGAAGAAAACAAGAAAAGACAACCACTATAAAGTGTACATACACTGGTGTAACAACCTCTTGGGAAGAGTAAGGACAGAAATAGGTATTGCAACAGTTATGTATTGGTTAACAGAAGTTCCATAAATGCTAGGGAACTCTTGAAAGATAGCAGGTAAACACATGAGAAAATACTTGTGAAACAATACATAATCTAGTGAAGCACTGGGTATCAGAAATCAAGCTGCTCCTTTTTACATGGTGGCATAAACTGAGGACAGAATGGACATAGACTTCTCTCATAATACTGAGGTTTCTAAACTAGATCTAATGGTTTGCTTAACTTATGTTTGAGTTAACTTATCCCCAGTTTAGGGAAGGTTTTGTCTATTTGAGACTTGCAGCAGGAGAGTAGTTGATATTCACTTTTACTGCAAGTTCTAGCAGTTTCATTGTTGCTTCTGTCAGTTTTAATTGAATATTCTCAATATTCTTCTTCCAATATGCTTTGCAATATTTAGCTACTTAGAATATTATTTTAAAATAAGATATGAACATGTAGCCATAAGAATGGGATAAAAAAAAACAACCAACATTTTGTCATCCTAGTATATAATTAATGCTGCAACAATCTTCCTTTTTTGAGTGTTGCAATTAACACTCAGAAAACCACAGATTTCCATGTAGATCAATTTTAAAACGGAAAAGAGAAAAGGATCTGGAAAGCACAACAGCCATATGAACAAAAGTAAATATAACACAATAAGAAGTGTTTAGTAGAGCTCAATTTACAGCTCTTTTGTTCTACTCCTCTCCTCAATTGCTAGTGAATTTATAGATGGAAGTCAGCAATTTATAGCATCTGTATATTTTGTATCAATTAGTGAGGATCTGTTCAGATAATGGGAGACATTTGCACATACCCCAAAAAGCCTGTGTCACAAGAAAAATGAGTGCACTTCAGTGCCAGAAGGAAATACGTCTCTAATACAGTGTGGATATAAAACATAACCCCTACACACTGGGTACAGTCACCACCTGAAAATACAAGTGTTTGTATCTTGTTACTTGTGCTAACCTTAATCTCAGCCAAATTCTACCTTTCCTTTGATATTAAAGATCTGGGAAAAGTGACTGATCTTATACTTCCATCTCAATACTCTTCATATACTCAGCAGTCACTCCTGTTTTCAAAATGCTTGTCTGTGTTGATAGTTATAAGGTGGAACAGTACCTGTATCTTGAATGACTGTGTATTTAACATTTTTTTCCAAAGGCTTTCTTTGAGAAATAAAAGCAGGAACACTTGGAGAATTCACACTCTTTATGCACAAAGTAAATCATTTAAATTATAGATGTTCTCTATGGAAAACAGAATGTATTTAGACCTAAGGCATTAGAAAAGAAAGCTAATTTAGATTTATATCCTCAATAGAAGATACTTCGAAATTTTCAGTCAGGACTTATTGCAAGGTCTACTATTATGTTAATGTTTCCTGCCAATGACTACGTAGATTATTCAGTCTGCCCAGGATGAAATACGGGACATAAACTCATTTCCCAAGGAAGCTGCTAAAAAGTGGCTAAACAACTCTTTCTCTGCTTCACATTCACTCTGAAAGTTGTCTCCTACCTTTGACATAGTTCACCTTTTATTGTTTACTAAATTCCTTCTATATTACTCAACAGACATCTTATATTAGAGAGGGCAATGAGCATTTCCTCATCTGAACATGCTCATCCATATGGCCACATCAAAATTTCACACTTGAGTCCTAGCTATAAATGTCCATGAGGACTACCTGCTGGAACATTCCCAGTTGCCTATGTACTCATATTGCCCCTTTAGCAGAAAAAAGCCTTGTGCATGCCTGGATTATGTACACTACATATATACATATATATATATCCCAGGATATATATATATATATATATATATATATATATATATATATATATCCCAGGGCCCACCAGACAGAGCTTAGAAGGTATCCACAACAAACAGGAAAAAGTGTACCTGCTTTCAGGCTAACCCAGAACAGAGTATATGTGTATATTTCTCTAAGTCAGTAATAAGTGAGAGAAGACTGTACTACATCTTCCATGGGTGGAAAGATAGCTCTGGAAATCAGAAATGTGGAATTCCTCTCTTTGTACAACGTGATGCCAGAAGGGAAATTGTAGATTTTGCAAACACACTGAAGAACAGTATATTAACAACAGCATTCTACATAAACTAACCTTGACTTTGTACGGCTGCCACAACTGTCATTGATTTGAGCCTTAAGAGTGCAGCAGATGGAATTACATGCTGCAATATTAGTCAGTGATATATTTAGCTTCTTTCTTGACTGCACTCTTTCTAGGGGCAAATATTTGCAGATTTTTATGGATAGGGTTAAACAACTGTAGCAGTTCAAGAAAAAGTTTTTTTCTCCAAGTTTAATAAGAACTGATAACTATGGTTATTACCTCTCTCTGCTCTCTCAGCCAACTATAGCTATTATTCTTTCCTTTAATCTGTGAATTTTTAAAACGTGCATCTTTATTTATAGTGAAAGAAATAAAGATTTAAGCTTACAATTTCCTGTATACAGTCTTATGAATGGATTTTCATGGAGCTTTTATGATGTCAATATTCTCGGATATAGGAAATACTTTAGCAAAAGGAACTAGTCAGTCCAATGCAAGTTAGTAACTGTTAAGAAAGTTTTAAAAGTGAAACAATACTGGATTCCCTCATGTGATATATATCCCACCAGACCTTTTCTCTGCCTTCCTAATTCAAGACACTGTCAAGAGCTCTGAAGTGCTTTAACACTGTTCTAGGAACAATAAATAGCTAGACAGAGAAAGAGGATAACAGCAGGGAGGTATCAGCTGCAACATCACTTTTGAACTCACAAGCTATTATTTTTGTTGTTTACTGCTGTATTACCATTTTGATCTAATTTAGCCTGAATTTAACACCTGCCTTTTTCTTTACTTCTGAGAACTGAAAGAAAACTGAGCCCTTTTCATTAAGCTCTGTCACCATCACTTGAGTAAAGGAATCATAAAGCTTCATATCAGTCATGTGTGTGTAAACATGCATATACATACTTATACATACATATACATATGCATAGGCATAGGCATAGACATATATTATATACATATATTATATACATATATCTTACATACTGTAAGGGTGGTGAGGCGCTGGAATGGGTTGCCCAGGGAATTTGTGAATGCTCCATCCCTGGTGGTGTTCAAGGCCAGGTTGGACAGAGCCTTGGGTGATAAGGTTTAGTGTGAGGTGTTCCTGCCCATTGCAGGGGGGTTGGAACTAGATGATCTTAGAGTCCTTTCCAACCCTAATTATTCTACTATTCTATTCTATGATTCTATACGTGTGTGCATATATATATTTTAAGTAATATAGAATTCCATTGATAGCTTCATTTTAGGTAGGCAGTATGTGAGATTAGTTTTAAAATTCAGGTAATTTTAAAGGCCAATCGTGAAAATATTGAATAATGGCATCAAATTCTAATCTACGGTACCTGAAGTTAAATCTGTTGGTGTCTGCCTCAAGAATTGATATGTTTATTAAAGCATCCATTAATCCCAAGAGAGGAAACAAAACCCAAGATCACTTGGGAAAATGCCACAAATGAAATTCAAAGGATTAAAAATAGCTTTCAAATAAAAGGTTTGAGGAAAAAGGAAGTAAAGTAGCAAACCTGTCCCTGCATTTTAGTATTACTCTGGGGAGGAAGTGAAAGCAACTGTTCAGAGAAAAATATGAGTTCTGTTTAATCTGATCATCCCCAAAGTATGGAGCTTTCTTCACATTACAGCACCTTCCTAAAGAGAGAAGATAAAGCTGCAGAAATAAAACTAATGATAAGAACATTCTGATGTAGAATGTTAATCTCCTGTAATAGTTCAATTTACTTACAGTTAAAGTTTATATTGTTTTAACATATCTGGGACTATGATGAATTTCAATGTAAGTAGCCTGTGGTCAAGGACTGCTTTATCTTTTACAGACTCTTGCTAAACTACAGCTTTCCCAGTTTCATCCTGACCTGCAGATTGAGTGCTCTGCCTTTATCACTCTGAGATTGGATTACTCACTGAACCCTGCACAGGGCTGCCTACAAAGTTGTTATTCTACCAAAGTGCAGAGGCAGGATTTATTGTGTTTACACAAGGAAAAAAACCCACCTACAACCCCTGAACTGATAAGGGGGAGCTAAATACTAAATTTAATTAGCTCTTCATTCAGAATGCTACAGCAGACCTGGAAGTATCAATCTCTCAGCATCTTTTATTGCTGTCTTACATCTTACAGTTGATTAAAACATGAATTCAGATCCAACTTCAGACATAAACACAGCAAACAGTTTCCAGACTTACGGTTTGGAAGAATTATTTGATATTGTAATCATGAATTTGTAATCTTTTGTCATTCAATAGATACTCCATTTTTAAAAGGAAAGGAGGGTGTACATGGTTTTACATTTACATGAGACAGTTTCTCAGTTTAGAAAAGAAACATTCTTCAAACTGAAATGAGTGGATTCCTATCAGCAGTTTCAAGAGGCTCATGATGAATACATGCATACATACGGCTTGACCATCAGACTTATATTTTACCTTAGAACTGTGGTAAATCTGTCAAATAAAAATTAATTCAAACAAAAATCATTAAAATAAAGATCTGAAGTTGGATGGAAGTAAAAACAAGTAAATAAACGTAGCAGTAAACTGAATATCCAAATCCATTATTGCCACTCTGTAGCATTGCTGCTCTGTAGTGATTCTTTAAATCCAGCCAGGAACCCATGCTGTGGCTACTTGGTCCTGCAAAGCACACCCACTATAGGACCGATCATGGTGGAGGTACATGCGTCTTCACTCGCGCAATGGAAAAATTGGAACTGAGACTTTGAGTGGTGCAGCTCTCCTCTAATTGTGGAGTGATTACTGAACACTAGCCATTAGCACATCAAAATTAATTAACAAATAAGAACAATAAAAGTAATGAGCAGAACAATGGACCAGCTTTTATCTCCAAAGGGCTAAGCAGCTGGATGAAATTCAAATTATGCCTCAATTTACAATTGCATGCAATGTGTGCCTGTGAGGAAAGACATGCTTTAGAAAGTTGATTTTTTATAACAAGTGATTCTGATGCATTTTGAAGTTTAAAGTACTCTGATTAGTTCAAACACGGAGTAAAACATTAAAACCAAAGCATAAAGTTTTGAAAACTAGCGCATCCAACAAAAACAATAAAGAGAAATAAAGGTGGTTTTGATAAGGATGTACAGAAAAGAAATTGTGAAACTATTCATAACTTTCATACTTGCCCTGAGAAACAATCTTGTACCTTAAAATTTAGGCTATAAATAGCTTGCAAATTTGGAGGAAAAAAAAAAAAAAAATCCCAAGCAAAATAGCATGACTAGTTCATAGTAATTTCTCATCAGAGCAAAGGATAAGGTCAAAATAAAAGGTGATTATACTATCAGCCTTAAAGCTAATGACATATTTATTGGTTTTTCATTGCATGCTAGTGCCTGAGCTGTTATGGTACCAGAAATCCCATCAGAGCCTTTAACTGAAAGAAACAGCTATTAAAAGGCATACAATTAGGACTATGACCTTATTTCCTCTGAAGATGTACAATAATTACATAACAGAATTGGGAAAAATAAGATTTGTAATGGTATCATGAAAAGGAGTACCTATTTTTGTTTTAAAGTCTGTCCAACCATAGGTTTAATCCAAAGAACATAACCATTAAAGAGGAAGGGAATTAATCTGAGTGAAGAAGAGCTTTAGATCACTTACCACAGAACATGTAAAAAATACACAACCATTGTGATTTCACATCCTTTAGAAAAGCTAGGTTTTTTCATGCTTTTAATTAGGAACAAAATCTCTTGGACATTGCATGATAGTGCAACTGGGTTTGCTGCTCAGGAACAGCTGTTAGTCTTTCAAACAGGAAAATATGTAGGCTGTTTGCAAAAGGTTTTTTTAAGACATGCCTCTCAGTATTCCCACCAGCAACCTGAGCAAGATATGCATGGTTAATGCACAGTGAATATTAATGTTGGAAAGCATGGCTTTTACAGATTTCCATTTATCATGTGCAAGGTAGCCTTAAATTATAGCACAGAATATTAAGGTCATTGCCTGCATGAGAAGTGCAGGGGAAGACAATTGGGGTAGTGATCCATTTGTCAGTGGTCTAAGCCCATGACTCAAAGCCTAGAATGTCAAATTTACGAGGTTACCCTGGCCTTCGTTCACAAATAAAAACATTTCGTATCTTTATTTACGGGAGGCATAAACTATTTATTTCCATTGCCCCAGAGCGCCTGACAGCCTTCCTAGTCTTTTGAGAGAAAAGGGAATTATTTTTCCGTTACAAATGTATCCTAAAAAAGAAATGAAGTGTAAGTTTTCTATCACTTAGACTGTGATTAATTTGCTTACAGCAGATTTTGTGTTGCATTTAATTTGCTTAGGGCTAGTTTCTGGCACTGTCAATTACACTGAATCATACAGAAATACTCAGTTATAGAAATCACACGATTTGTTAGAGCCTCTGCAAGTGACAACATCAGCATGCATAAAACGGTCTTGTATTCCTTCTGGTTCCCTCATGAGAGACAATTTCATATGTAAAGAAGCAGAACAATTTAAAGCTAAGACATGTTTCCTTCCTCACTGATTGTAGGCTTTGCTATCAGCTCTCATCAGCTTACTAAGAGCTGCAAAATGTCATTCTGAAAGTAAAGTAAATACAGATGCTGGAAAGATAGGAACAATGTATGAACAGTGACTTCTTGTCCATCTAAGTATTACTGGCTCCAAAACTTGGATCCTGATGACCACCTTATTCAGACATGACAGGAGTTGCAGAAGTTCAGAAACTTTGAAATGTCTTTCAAGGAGCTGTTTACATCATCCAGGTGTCTCCCGGCTGCATCTCCAATGCACCCAGAACACACAGGAAGGTTAATAAAGACTGTATGGAGATAACCATACCATCTTTGTAGTGCCCAAATATTCTCTCAGTAGGAAAAATACACAGCTGCTTCTTTCCATTCTTCAGCCTCTAGTTGTATAATAACTGTCTTAAATGGCCTTTGAAAATAGACTACTAAAAAAAAATAAATGGGTATTTCTTTTAAAGAATGTGTGCATTTGAAATACTACATTCCTCATACATTGTACACTATTTGCTGAAAATATCTTGGACCTCCGTTAAAAATAGTTCATTCTGACAGGAACTTGCAATGACAAAAATATCTGTCTACTCTCTAAACACATACAGAAGCTTGGAAAACAAGGCACTGCTCTTGGTAGCTCTGTGTACTCCATAATTACTATCAGTATATACCAGTGATCCATCTTGGCATGGGGGGAAAAATATAACAAGTATATCAGTTGCATTACTAAGTCATTAAAAGATTAAAATATCCCATTAAAATTAAATTAAAGTCTGTTAGGGTTCATCAGGACATTTGGACACTCACCCTCAACTACCGATAGCAATTTATGTGTATTGTGCCTCGTTATAAGCCTCACTCTTAGTGAAGGTTTCTGGTAACAGAGCTCCATATCCTGACAAGTGAGCAGGCTCAGCAGCTCATGATGGAGTCAGGGGAAACAGGACGCACGCTTTACTACCCGAGTTATGATTTGTTTGGGATCTTGGCTTATGAGTTAAGCTGTCTTCAGAACAAACTTTCTAAAGACTAAAATAACATTCACCTACAGGTAAAGGAGTACATTCAACTGTGCCAAGAGTTGTGCCTGGCTGACTAATGAAGAAGTATAGCAAGATGATTGGTACCATGCTAGAATGTGATTGCCCCTACTTAGGAAGCATCACCTTTCTTTATGAATGTCAAACATAAACCTTTACATGTCCTAAGAAATAAAAGTCAATTCAAAACCACCAAAATTCAAATCCTTTAATTCTGCTGATTCCTTTTTATAATTATTACCAAATCATAGAGTTCCCTTTCTCCCCATATCTGCCAAATTTACAGGGAATAGGTAATTATGTACTGGGGTAGATAAAGCTCACTGATACATGGAATGTATACACCAGGTTGTGAAATTACATAGTACAACAAAATGAAATCATACGTACTCTGTTAGAAGATAAATTTCTCGCAAGTTTTGAAAATAAGCAATTTTTTTCTATTTAGCTTACTTTTAATTCCAACAAAGCCTAGTAACTTTAAGCACCTTCAGGACCACAGGATCTTGGCTACCAGAAGCAGCAAAGAGTTCACAAATAAAGAAAACAATATATGACAGAAATGTCCATGTTTAACCATTTTCTAAATGAGAGACAAAATTGTTACGCTTCACAACTGTGTGAACTTGCCCATTTCAGATTAGTACCCTTTGATTTCAGGGTCATTGGCCTTTTCTGGTGATATTTGTAATTATAAGAGATTGATGCTGCAGCTCTCTTTCAGTACATTTAAAACTGCAGCATTCTCTACTTTCAAACTAATATCATTTATCTGGGTGGCAAAACACATCTCATTCCAAAAATACCATATCTGGCTATTTTTATGATCAGAAAAAGAGTATCTGGTCAAGAACTGGAACCAACTGCATGTCACATAATGGAAAAAAAATGGTGACGTTGAGAAGCTATAACTTGAAAAAGAGCACCATTTTAAGTCAATTAAAGAAAAATTAATGAAACAGAATCTGTGCTGTGCAAGCTATGGCACATAAAAGTATGACTAAACAATTTATGGAAAATGTTCTATACATTGTTACAATTTGCAATCATTTTCTCACATTTGTGTCCAATAAGAATTTCTGCTTCCTCACAAAGTAAGCTCCTATCAGTTTTGACTTCAAGACCAAAGAGCAGTATTGACAAAAAAAAAAAAAAAACAAACAAACCAAAAAACCCCCAAAAACAAAGAACACCAAATAAAATGTATTTTTCCTGTATTTTTCACCTTAAGATCAAAAAGTCATTAAATAAAATGAACAAATAAATAAATGTCCACAAGCAATGAAAAACTAAGCCATTTTCTGGATGACACATAATATTAATTTGACTACACGTGTCAAATGTTTACATAAACCTTGCCTCAGAATAATGTCGACATTTCTACACTAGGTATATTTCATCCTTCTATCCATGCAACTCATTTTCATCTGACAAGTGTTTTTAATGGAATGAGGTTCATATATGTGTAAAACTGAAAAATGCAATGTACATTCAAGCTCATTGGTATGCTTCCTCTAGCTTTAGAAGTGTCATTATTGAATCTTATTTTTCTGAAGTAACTGGAAACAATTAAAATAATATTCCCCAGGTTATGTCTATTATCAATAAGATAAAAGATGTAAATTATATTATAAGCATAAAGGAACACTATTATTTATTTTGCTGTGTGGTTTTCCTTGTAAATATTTTATATTCTTCCATAATCAATCTTTTCTGTAAAAAACAGTTTCATAATTCAAAAAAGTTGACCATTTAAAAAAAAAAACCAAACAAACAAAACAAACCAAAAAGATGTTGGAAAGTTGTATTAATGCGGTAGAAAAGAAGACATTAAGAATTTTAGTCCTTTCTTCAGCAGAACTATCTTCTGGTATTTCTAGATTCTGTAAAACAGCTTTCTTTTGCCTTTCCACTGGAAATGCTTGTGTTTTCATTATGAAGAATTTGTTAATAATATACTCCCTGAAGATACTTGCAAGCTCTCCATTTGATCAAGTCCTAATGCATCATTGTTTTAGTTAAAATTCAGTTATTGTTTCCACCATGAACTTCATTGCAGATGGTCAGTTATTTAACTCAATAAAGCAAGCCAAACTTACAGTCTCTATATTGTGTTTGCAAAAGACTTCACATAATAAATTAAAAAGGTTTTATTATTTGCACTCCATTCAGTGGAGAAAATGTTCAACTTAAATAATGCAATTAAAGGTGAGAAGAGAGTAATTTTCTATAAACTCTCTCTGCTGGATTTATCAGTAGGAGTTCTAAACCTTTAAATACTTTCACAGTAGCAATCTGTTCATTTATCACTCACAGGTTTTATTTTAGCAGTCATTCCAACCTCAATCAAGACACTTCTTCTAAATGTCACAGGTCCATAGGAGGCCTGACACACCTAAGACACAAATTCTTAATTCTAACAACTTCAACAAATAGTATTTGCATTGTTTGAAGCCAGCAAGGTTTCACAAGATTTTGTTTAGAGTTTAGCCACTGATATCCAGGCTAAGCATTTTTTTTTTTCTGATCAAATTCTTCAAATTCAGAGCTTTCACAGAAAACAAATCAAAATCAGGATGTAAATTACACCTGCCTTCAATATCTACTTCAACACAGGATGTTATAAGCTGTTCAAGATGTATACAAACTGATACACAGAAGTCTGTTGGAGAAAGCAGCTTGTTTACATCAGTATGCTGTTCGTGGAAGCTGAAAATTTCATTTCCATCGAAAGCACAAATATAGACAATTTATAGAGCAACTTTGAAAAGTCCTCAATGATAAATTAGTATAGGTCATTGAGTGTTACCCCCCAAAACCTTCAGATATAATTAAATAATTTCCTTATCTTAGTGTCATTTATGAACTAATTCTAGAAGACTGCTAGTTTTGGTCCTAAAATACATTCTAAAAAAAGAATAAAACTGGGACAGTTGGAAGTCCGCAGTGGAAAAACCAGGGAAATTCAACAAACAACTCTCTCTGCCATGACTTCAGGTTGTTAGCCCTCTTATTTCTTCTAATACCTGTTGAGCAAGTAGTAAATTAAAACATGACAAAATAAGTATGAATCATTAAGCCCTGGAACAAAAACCTAGACCCAGCAAAAAGATTAAGCATGTAGCCATAAAAAAACCCAAAAAACAAAAAAAAAAACAAAACAAAAAAAGAAGAGACTCACAGAAGTGCATTGGACTTGAAAATACTTCAAGGTAACAGACAGGAGACAATTTTAAAAGTACCTTATTAATCGCATAAAGCAATCCAGATTTTTAGATGAAGTTAGTTATAAACTTGTACTTCTGTTTTACAACATCATAAAAATACCCAATTTGACAAACAGCAAGTAATGGGTGGCTTGTTTCAATTAATAACCAAATGCGGAATTTCTCGTATTTAAAAATCTTAAACCTTTAAAAAAGTGCTACAGGTATCTACTGATTTCATTTGAAAGCAGACTTGCTCAGAAACATAAGTTTCCAAAAAAAGTACTCACCTAAACATTAGTAAAAAAAAAAAATAAAAATTACCAGATGGAGCTACCCTTTGAAAGATACTTCTTAAGCAATAATTGAAATATTCTGTGCAATTTCTTGAGTCTAGTTAAGTAATTCTGATGCTGTACAAAATGGATCAAAAAATGAAAATACATGTTAAGGAAAGTATCAAAAAGAGAAAACATGCACACTTCGAAACTCAAGCATGCAATGTATTTTGTTTCAAGGTAACACATGAGGTTTGAGGGTGGTGTGCAGTGGTAAGACAAGAGGTAATGGCTTTAAACTGAAAGAAAGCAGGCTTAGATTAGGTATTAGGAAGAAATTCTTTACTGTTCAGTACTGAGATACTGGAACAGGTTGCATAGAGAATTTTTTGATGCCCTTTGATGTTCAAGGCCTGACTGGATGGAGTTTTGAGCCACCTGGTGTAGTAGGTGTGCCTGCCCATGGCACAAAACTGGAACTTCGATGATATTTAAAGGTCCTTTCCAACCCAAACTATTATATGATTCTAATTAGCAACTGATAATTTTGAAGGAATGCTTTGATTTTTTGTTTCCTTTAGCAGTGTACAGAAATTTAAATGAGTCGTAAATAAACAATAAATTTATTTCTACTGAATGAATTGTCAATATACTTTCAGAGGCCTTACTGCTCAGCTCAGGATATACATTTACCTACAGTCAATATTCACATGTTAAACATTCCTTACAGCTGTACACTGAAAATGAACCCACTTTTTGATGCAAGAAACCTTACATGAAATCATTAACATGGGAATATTTTTCTTTTCCTTTTGCAAGTGCATGCTGAAAAGCTACAAAGAAAAAAGCCTGACAGAAACTATCAAAATGTCCTATTTCAAGCATATCAAAGCCAAAAAGGAAACAAGCTAAGCACGTTTTTAGTTATTTCATGATTAGAGAACAGTTTTGAAACATTTCAATCCACTTAATTAAATAATGCAACAAGATTATTAAAGTCCTATGTTTACAACAGAACTCCTGAGGAAATTGCACAAGTCATTTGCCACTAATTCCATGTATTTCTTGTGATACAAGAATTCAGAATACACACAGAATGCTTACTAGGGATTTTTCAATCAAGGTGCTGGACTTCAAAAGCAGTAAATAGACAGAAAAAGTAACTTATTGTGCAGTTACATAACATACACTTAATAAAAACATTAACCTACAAAACTTAGAAGAAAAAGATTTTTTATTTCAGATTAAAACTGAATAACAGTTCTTTGTGCCCCTACTTATCAATCTATCTTTTACTAATCTATCTGATGAAATTACTTTGAAGTCAACAGAGTTAGAGAGTTGCATTCCAGCTGATAATTTAGCTCTGCAAACATCTGGTTTTGAATTTTGCTTACGCTGTGATGTTTTCATTGAATTGTAACAATGTTAGTGAGTCTTCAGTTTGACTTAAGCTATGTTTACAGCTGCCCCTTCATTGTTTTCTAGCGAGAGAATATTGGATTTAAGTTATTGAAACACATCCATTAAAGCCAAAAGCACTACATGCGTCCATCAGGTTGTCTGATCTTTTTCTTTTTTCCATCGGCATCTGTTGAAGAACTTTACTGATTAGGGAGAAGAACATTCAGTGCCTTGCAAAAATGAACCTTTAATTCTTGACATTTCAATGTAAGGCAGAAAATCCTCATGGATTTCTTATAGAGGGTTTGAATTTAAATAATGCAAAGAATGGGACTGTTAGCAAATTTGGTATTACTAAGATCCTATAAACAGTTTGTTAAAAATTTACTCTCATTTTATAAAAACTTAGCCTACAAACGGTAACTCCAGAATTTAGATTTAAGTCTTGGAGAGCAAAAACTCTCAGAAAAAAATGAGAGATTTATTATATATATATATATATATACTAAAATTCTGGCATTACTTGCTAATTTTATATCACATCACTTTGTTCTACAAACACTAGTTGCGATAAAAATAGATGTACTGTCTTCTTCTGTCCCCCCACCCCTTCTGTGTCCATTCAACTGCTCCAAGTACCATGGATGGCTTTGTATCTTGTTACAGGAGTAAGAGAATGGTACTTCAAATTAGCTAACTGCCTCTTGCTAACATACAAATAGGAGCCAAGAAGAAAAAGAACACAAAGAAGAAACCTTCTTTCTTGCCCTGACCCAGCTGCCACTGCCAGTGCAAAACACTGCACAATGCAAGATCCACCTGAGTTCTGAGCTCATGGGAGCCTTGAGGTCATGCCATTCAGGAAAGATTGATCTCCTGGGGTCATCCAGCTCCCACAACTCAGCAAGATGTGGAAGCTGAGAAGTTTCCCTTGTCATAGCAACAAGATAATGCCGACTTTGTAAGTGAAATCTTGCAATTATGAGAGGCAACTGCTCTCTCAGGTGAGGGAGTTTCAGAATTAAATGGCAGATGTGAGTTCCTGTATATGTTTTTCCAATGAGCTCTTCAAGATCTTTACTTCTGTTTAGCTGTAGCTCTTTGCAGGCTCATTTCCCCCCTTCCACACTTTTGATTTTTTCCACTTTAAACACTTTATATGCAGAAAAAATGAAAAAAAAAAAAAAATAAAATGCTTTGGCATCTTGTGTATCCCTTTTATAAGAAAGGAAAATAAGTTTTTAGGACCAGCTAATATTGCTTTAATCTGCAAACACTGCTTTGAAGTAAAGACAAGCAAAGTGCAACACATGCTAGCCTGTTCTCAAAGCAGAGGTGAAAGAATGATGAAAAAGTTGTAATCTCCCTTTAGCTCTCCATTTCAGTCTCAGGTAAAAATTCTCAGTACAACACACTTTCCAGGATAGTTGTCTTGGAAACCATGCTTTTAAACTGTGCTATTAAACACATTCAGGGAAGTGAAGCATCCACCTTCTCCACATGCTAAGGCCACTGCAGAAGGTCTGTAAGTGCCTTGGAGACTGTTTTGCACACGGTACTTCCAGTGGAACTGTCAGGCTGAGAATTACTAAGGACAAGATATTTCTTCAGACAAGATATTCCTCTCCTTCCTGTGTGCAGACTCAATTGTAAACCAGCTCTTATATGGATCAGATTTTTGAGAAGATTTTAAGACACCTATATGTTTAGATATAAGCCCTTAAAGACACGTATAAATATAGATATGAAAAATTTAAGCATCTTGGTAATTACTATATTATGGTTCTATTGTAATTTCTCTATTGCTGTCCCTATAGATCAATAGAGTGTACAGTTTTATTTGGGTTTTGACCTCTAAGTTAAGCCTTTATTGTTTAATCCTATTTTATGCTTTGGTGCCTTCATTTTGACGTGACTTCCTTTCTGAAACAAAAGCTTTGATAAAGAGTAGTCATGAGTGGAACTTTCAGTAGCTGTGAGTATCTGAGTAAACCCATTAATGTTCTTCTATTAGAAAATCTAGTAAATGACATACTTATATGTATTTTTTTATGTATTCCAACTTCCATACTGCACATTCAGTGAGGCCATATGTTGGCTACGTATGGAGACAGAAACTAAGTTAATGTTTATAAATTATCATAAACTCAAAGTTTAACAGAACAGAATACTCATGAAACAATTAACAAAATTAGGAGTCAGATTATGTTTTCCCTAAAAATTAATTCTTCTGAATACTAATTTCTTTCTGCTTCAAAGTAGCAGATGCAGTGAGGTCAGAAATGTTTTGTCATCTATTACTTCTACTGTCAAAGGAAAAGGACTCCAAATCTTTTGTTAAAATTAATATCCAAGGCAAAACCAGTACATTTCAATGATATTATTCACACCTTCTTCTTTGTTTGCTATTTGATTGTGGCAAGCTATTGAAGTGTAATAAATTTTCATATTTTATCAGAAGACTTGTAATGCCTTGGTTTCTCACAAATAACTCCCCTTGATCTAGCTGCCACCTTCATTTTGGTAAAAAATATAAATAGAGAAAGATGCTTGCATTTGTGAAGGAAAAGATTGAAAATACAAACTGAATATACTCCAGAGACCCAGAGGCAGGGAGGAACAGAAAATAAACATTCCTTGTAATAAAAGTTTGTTGATTTTATAAAATGTCATAACTTTTGGGGAAATCATGTATTCTTAATGCTTGATATTGGTAATATGATAGCAACCAGAAATAATGTCCACTTTACAAATATGAGCTGGGAAAACTGGCATGTTTTCTCTCTTCAGCTATGTTAATATTTCTTTCAATGTTATTCTGCAATCTAAATGAACCACGTGAGTGTGTTTGACAGAAGATGTGGAAAGCTAAGAAAAGTAAGAAACATTGAACTAATGAACATGATCAAAGAGTTGTTTTATAAATACTGGATTTTTTTTTGAGGAGAATAGAAAAATATATATGTTAGAAGAAAATCTACTTGTGTAATTATAAATTATTTTTCTAAGTAGTGGAGACTTTAAATGTATTTATACTTAAACATGTCAGTATCACACTATAGCACAGGTACATGCCAGACATTCAAAAGCCTGTAAAACTCCATTCAAATGGAGCTAACTGCCTGTCATATCTTCCTAGTTCTGATTTCAATTGCCCTTACAGTCGTAAAAGACAGGGCTCTCCCTGTACTTTGCACTTGTGAGGCCACACAAGAATAATGTGTTCAGCTCTGGGTCCCTCACTACAAGAAAGTATGTCACTACATGACTACATCGAGTCATGCTCAAAGAAGAGAGAACGAATGTGGTGAAGGGCCTACTGCATAAGTCTTATGAGAAATGGCTGAGGGAACTGAGACTGCTTAATTTGGAGAAAAGGAGCCACAGGGGAGACCTTACAGCCTTCTAAAATTACCTGAGAGGATGTGGCAATGAGCAGTCTCTTCTCCCAAGTAACAAGAGATAGGATGAGAAGAAACATCCTCAAGTTGTGCCAGTGGAGGTTTAGATTGGATTTTAGGAAAAGATTCTTCACTAAAAGGGTTGTCAAGCACTGGAACAGGCTGCCCAGAGAAATGGTGAAGCCACCACCCCTGGAGGTGTTTAAAAGTTGTCTAGATGTTGTGCTTAGGGATGTGGTTTAGTGCTGGACTTGGCAGTGCTAGCTTAATGGTTGGATTGATCATCTTAAAGGTCCTTTCCAATATAAATTACTCTATGATTCTATAAAGTTACTTGTCTTTGAATCATTAAAATGGTCATTTTTTTTCATATATTTTCATTAACTAGGGTATGTGGCATCTATATTAGTAGAGTTGATTTAGTTTATTTGGATAAAAGAAACTCAGTACTAGGACTACTATTTAATCTGAAATTTCAAAATATTCTATTAGCTCAGCATAAATCCATAACTGCACTGATTCACTTGGAAAGTTGGCTTGAAAGTTTATTTCTTGATAAATTCTTGTAAACACACTTTTAGGCTACAGAAAGCATTTTTGGCCAAATAGTTATATTGTCGTGGTATCTAAATCATGCTTTATGAAAAAGAAATGTCTATGCACCACAAAGCCTCAGTGAAAATGTAGATAAGTCAGGAATAAAACACTGCCTTAAAGTTCTATGATATAATTAATCACCTGAAGCTAAAAAAAAAAAAAAAATGTCTCCTTACAAAGCAAAAAAACCCATGTCCTAACAATTCATGCTGTGGTAGAGTGAACTCTGCATTTCAGAGATATAAGAATTGGCTTTTTATTTCCCTGCAGTATGGAGCTAGGAGGCAATGTTGCAAACCATTTAGTAGTGCAGCAAGACAAAATAAACTGCTTCTTACTAACCTCATCCAAGTGGTAAAGAGTGTTATTAAGTTTAGAGGAAATATATGTCCATTGATTTTATGTCAGGGTATCAGGGACTTCAAGAAAATGGAGAGAACCAAGGCCTTCTCCAGAAGTGAACTGTGAGAAGCAAGCTAAAATGTGAGTAACAGGGTATAATGAGGACAGAAACATGAATTATTTTTACTAGGTGGGCACATCTACATTAGTTCCATAGAAAACACTATTGCTTGCGGTAAGTAACAATCAGTTTTTAAATCAAACCCATGTGCCCATCTTTGTTTCTAGCCACCCGACCTTCATGGAAAGCAGTTCTCCTCTCAGAGATTGGAAACTTACTTCTGATTTCCAACTGTAAACAATATTAATTTTATTTTTTAAAATACTTGTCGTCAATGCATGGATGTCTTTTTATTCTCTGTTGCTAGTGGAAAAAGGTTTTCAGTTCATGCAGTCATTGCCCTTCTTGTATGGCTGTTTATTTTTAACCTTTGACTCATAAAGGTGCGTCTTCTTTCTTTTCTTCTTTCATACTCCTAAACTATAAAGCTTTCAAGAAGTACAAACAGAAATTCTTTAGTCCTTCAGTGTGTAACATTGTGCTTCACAGTACCATATTCCTGTGCAAAGCTTTCTGACAACAGTGTAAAGATAGAAATAATAAATATTCCCTCCACTGCTTGTTGTCAAATTTGGCATGAAAGACCAGAGCAGCACAGTTCACTTGTCCAAGCTCTAACCGAAGGCCTGTTATCCCATGGCTCTCAAACCGGGGTATTCTGCTTACTGAAAAACTTCTCACACAGTGAGAACCAAATCCAGTGCTCAAAACATTTACACGCCAATTTTGCAGGAAAAATAATCCTGCTACAGTCACTATTTACTTACATAGGGACCTACTAACACATGCCAATATTTTCCTTGATAGTAGGGGGGGAAATCCTAGAAGGCTGAGAATTGCTAGTCTTTTTTAAAGGCAGGACCCCAAAGGATACTGACACTACGTTCTCAGAGACTGTAGATAACCTTGTCCTGTAAGCTCATTCTGCGTGAGAAATCCCAGTTTTCAAATATATTGGTTTGCACCTCCTTTCTTAAAGGGGCATCATGGAAGAAAAAGCAATTCCACCTCTAATATAATTTAGATTCTGAACTTGCATGGTAATACATGTTTAAGTTGGTAAAACTGTTGCATATTAATATGCTACATTGAATCATCCCCTTTAAAGAGTAAAATTCAGTAAAGGTAAATTCACATGTGGGTTGCTACTAACTAAAAGATCCTAAATTATGCCAGGAGATTTAGACCCACTGTATGGTTTCACAATTTATATGTCATTATTGCCATTATTTAAGCTGCTGTCATGATATTTTACTGCAGCTACAATCCTAAAATATGTGCTTAGATCAGAATGAACTACATAGTTTTGAAAAATGTATGAAAAATTTTGGTAGAATAGCAAAATAAGTTTCCTTTGAATAACACTGCTCTAATGATTCACAGGGAATGAGGAAGCACTATCAGAAGTGCTGGAGGAGTCCTTCTTGACAGAAAACCGATACAGTTAAGCAAGAAGTTAGAAGGCAACAGTGAAGGGACCAAGATAATAGAAGGAACAGGGAAAATGAACAGAGAGATGAAGCCAATAGGGAAATCACACATACCAAGAAGAACGAAAGCAAAACTATACAAAAGAATTAAAAAAGCGAAAGAAGACAAGGAGGAAAAAAAAAGTGTTAACATGTGTTAATTAGGAATAAGAAAGATGAAAAGAGTATCACAGAAAAAGTGAGAGGCAAAATGAGAAACACGAGATGAAGAAACATGGCCTTGGGCTCACTGCTATTAATTTAATTACTAGTGATCTTCCAGTCTGACTTCTCTGCTACAAGGCTGTTCCTGCTCATTGCAGACCTTCACAGAGTAATGTTAGCTTTCAACGACTCTCTGGGCTTTTTAAGTATAGGATTTCAGTGCCTGGGGCTTGGGATTGCACAACTGCTCAGAATAAATAGTATTTTACTACAGCTATAAACTTCAGTTTGGAGGGGTTAGACGGGTTAGGAAAACGACTTAAGAAAATCACTTTTTGAGATACAACAATATTTTTTTTTTTTTTTTTTTTTAACAAAGCGAAACAAATTTCACTTCAGGGTTGGTTTTTAATTTTTTTTTTTTTTTTTTGATTATTCAAACCCACCACTTACAGTGGTTATCCTAAGAGTTTCTTCAAAGATGACATTATTTGTGCATGTTGAGTAATAATTACTGGAGACTCTTCAAATCAATTTTCAAAACCTCAGGGTATATGTTGCCTCTAAAATGGAGGAAAATGCAGATTCGATTTGGAGTCTGTTAAATGAGACTGCAACAGTTTAAAAGACAGCTAAATATAGCGTTACACATCACTGTAGTTCATTTCAGCTGGAGTACCAGTTACTCATATTCTATTACTCATAATTTCAAGCATGTGGAGGGAAAAATTCATTGACCTTGAACAACCTCAAATAAATTTGGTCTATAAACTTTGATATATCCTTCCTTCTGACTGCAATACCTTTTTCAATGCACAAGTTCTAAGAATAATAATAATAATAAAAATATGATCATTTCATCAAGATTTTGAAACCACTGAGACTGAATCTTTAACTGAAAAAAATTCACTATAGTGCATGGTGACTAATACTAATTACTAATTTTATGTAAAATGACATGCCAACTTAATTAGCAATGAGCTATTTTGGTGGTATATGCCAAACCTCAGATCGTTTTGGGCAGAAGTAGCACAGTATTAAATATTTAACATGCTATGGTATGTTCTGGTTACACTGGTCAATCATTAATTTCTTTTGATCTCCAGAAAGTAGTTTTTGTTGCACTCAGCTGTACGAACAGCTTTTTTATTCAGGCTCCTAATATACTTTTCCCCGGTTGCTTTCCTCTGATTGAAACTATTTGTAGTAACATACTTTATCATGCAGCACAGGACCATTGCTTTTCTGTGACTATACACGTATAATAATCTAATTTTATATGCTAATATAATTTGCATGTATGGTGTTATTCTGATAGAAATTCTGGAAGTACAGCAATAGCAAATATTTGAAATGATCGATGGAAAATGGCACAAAGCACAGTTGTGCAAAATACTTTTTTTAATGTGTCATAACTAATCCCAGTATTTTATACTTTATGCAAAAATATAGAATCATAGAATCATAGAATAGTTACGGTTGGAAAGGACCTTAAGATCATCTAGTTCCAACCCCCCTGCCATGGGCAGGGACACCTCCCACTAAACCTTATCACCCAAGGCTATGTCACAGACTGCTTTACTTCATTCAGGATTTGTAAACATGCATCTTGTGCAAGTTTGTATTATTGCACTATTATCACCACATTAATTATTACCAGTTTAGTGATTTGAATCTAAATCTGGGGAATAGTTTTTCTTTAAAGTAGTCCTCAACCTCGCTGTCACCAGGGTTGATGGCAACAGGCTTTTTATTTCAGCCTGTTTCTTTTTGACTTCCAGACTTTAAAATAATGCATAAAAGGATGCACCTATGAGTCAATCTTTTCTCTTATAAAAAAATAATAAATGCATGAATGTCAAGTGGAAGCGTTTTTAACTTCGGTTTTTAAAGAGCTTAAAACTTTTTCATAAAGCAATAACATTGTATTATACACAAGAAAGCAATGGCCTTGCTTCTCATCGTCTACCTTTCATATCCCTTATCTCTCAGACTATTTCGTATCTAAACTAATATTCAAATCATACAGAACTTGAGACCTGCTTACTACAAGTAACTGTCCCACTATGAAAATGAATGTATTTTACTAACTTTTATGTCTAATAAGTATGATACTTCTAGGCAGTTCATGGGATGGAATGAGGTAAAAATGAAGACAGCTGTACTCTTCAAGTTACCTACATACCCCGTCAAGTCTTTAACTCCCTGATGGTGCAAGACCTTAATGGGCAACCACATACCCAAAACGTAAAAAAAAAAACCCTCTATGAATACCATATTTACCAAAGTAGTCCACCTGTTTTTTTTGTTTCTTTGTTTCTTGTTTGGGTGTTCTTGCATTTAACAGAAATATTCATAGAAACAAATAGATAGTATGACATAATCGTCTTGACTAAGCAAGGCTACCACTGGTAAACTCAGATGTTGAATGCACTGGTGAATTTCTTGCATATTTTATCATAGCAAATTAGACTAAAGATATGCATAAATGAATTGTATTGCTTTATTTAAACAAAAACTTAATTAGGAGTGTGCTATGTTTTAGATAAATAAACATAAAATTGTTACTTATTTGTTAGTAATTTGACACAACAAAATGAGAACAGGAAGCTTCATAATGATGGCAGGAATATATATATGCTATTTGGTATTACAGAAATTCAGAATTATGCAACACTCATAATTTCTTTATTTGCACACAGTACATTTCTGCAGTTCAGGTATTAGTTACATAGAGATTTTTGAAAAAGTTTTGGTGCAAATTCTGGGGATTTTTTAAAGAAAGTATTCTAGGATTAGTTCTGATTGCATAGAAGAAAATATGTCAGTATTGTCTGTTTTCCTGGACTTCCTGTCCATCCTACTAGCTTACTCTGCATACTCCAGAGTTCTTAGATGTAACCTTTTTAGACTGGAGATAAGGAAAATTGTCTTCACTAAAAGGGTGATCCGGTATTGCACAAGTCAAGGAAGTGGTAGAGTCACCTTCCCTGGAAGTGTTCAAACACACGCTAGATGAGGCCCTTACTGACACGGCTTACTTGCGGACTTAGCTTGGACCTGATGATCTTAAAGGTTTTTTCCAACCCAGCTGATTCTATGATTTATGTGTAAACTGCTCCCAGTGTTAGTTTGTTTCTCCCTGATTGTCTTCATTCTGGTTGTCTTTTTCTTTGTTTTTCCTCAGTTTAGTAAGTCCCTACATAAATACTATGAACCAGGTCCTGTCAAGTACTTTTCTGTCATATTTGGCCCATTTGGAGAACTTACAGACTTTGCAAGCCTGGAAGTTCTCTGCTGACACAAGATAAATAGCCTTTATGGTCACTCCGCTCCAAGCATTTAACTGTGTGTGTCAAAAGTGACAGTCCTTTAATTGCTAATTCATCCTGCTACTTTTCTTCTAATATTGGTCAAAGGCATGCTGGCAAAATTCAGACAGTAAGAAAGGTATGTTAACCTCTCCAAAATCTTTTTCCTAGAGTTAAGTGCATTTTCAAAGAATTTTAAATTAGGAAAAATAAGCTAAAACATCTGGAAAAGTTAACATGCTCACCTCAGTATTTTCTGTATGCCACTGAATACTTTCCTTGTTTGTAGCCTTCCAGACAGATTCTTCACTGGATATTTGTTTCCCTCAAATTTTCAGGCATCTTACTTTTGGAATATTTTTCCTTCATTTGTGGAATGGAAGAACAGAGTCTTCCTTTTCCTGTGAGAATAAGGACTTTTCTTTTGATTATTTCTCTAGAGCAGCTGAACAGAGATTTAAAATCAGTTTTCTCTTGCAAATGAAACACCAAATAGATGAAATGTTTGAAGACAGCATTTTTTGCTAGTGATGAATGAGTAACTTCCAATGAATAATTTATAGAGCAAATTGAGCCCATTTTTCTACTTTCACAATATGCACAAGCAGAACATGATTTTCTCTCATTTACTCATTAGCTGAAACCATTTGCCAAATTCTTGTATGTGATACTCCTAACTGAATATTGATTGTGAAGGGATCTTTCCAAGCCTTACACATAGGGGATGATTTTTTTGTCACACAGCTCATAGGGTAATTTTTTTTCACTGCATGGAAGAATGCCTAAGCATTTCTGGCAAAAAAAATATCTACGTGGATTTTAATTTTGTTCTGTGCACTTTTTTATGGAAATAGCACTGTAGTTCATCTTCTGTGAACATTCTGTTCTGGAGAAGTCAATGGTTCACTGTATACTGCAGAAAAGAGCAAAACACCTGTAAGAGCATCAAATGAAGCTCCAAGATCTGAATTATATTTCCTTCATCTAAGTTATGCTGATTTTTTTAAAACCAACATAGAGAAAAACAATATTAAAAGCAGACAAATCACACCCAGTCTCATGGTCTTCCATGCTGCATTTGACAAATGTTATCTACATTATACAAAGTCCTGAAATGGCTTCAGAACATTTTCTATAGAGAATGCCTAATTAAATAATTACATTATGAGAGGATTTCAAGCTTATTTATAAAATTACAGATCTTTCTGATGAAGTCAACTACTTATAGAAAATAGTTATTTGTGGGGGTGGAGCTTAAAAATATAAATCATGAAAACAACCCAAAACTGAGCAATATGAGCATGGAATTTATTCAGAACTGTCATATGTCAAATCAGAATTGTCACCATCAAGAGCAATACCTTAAGCACAGTTGTGGGATTAAATCATAATTAAAGCACCTTGTCTAAGCAATGCTGGTCTAATCTAACAAGTATTATTCATTGAGAAACTCTATAAAATAGAGTATTTTAAGCAGACTAGAAAATAATGAATGATGAAAATGAATGATAAAAAAGAAACAATTAGATCAGAATACAAAGAATGTCTATTAAGTGTAAGGACCCACACCCTGGAGAACAGTGATTTTTTGATTCAGACTAAGCAAATCAGTACACAAAACTGTAACAAAAAAGTTGTATTTCAAAAAATGCATATTAAAAAAGAATATAGAGAGAATTAATCCGTGCATAAGAAATTTTTGACACTAACACAGTACCACTGCATGCATATCTAATTTTAGCATTTTAAGTCCAGATAACATGAAAAAATACCCTCACTTTATAATAACAGAGAGGAAAAGAAACACTAAAGAACTAACTTACTCGGCTTATTAAAAAACACAGAGGTATTTTTCTTCATAAACAAACAAACACTGCCTGTATGCCAAAGAGCATTTTAACCTAATTAAGGTAAAACTGTCTTCTTGGAAACATAAGCCCTCGTAATGCAGTGTGTCAACCACTTAAAGAACCCTCCACAGAAAGCAGAGATACAGCTAGCTTTAATATCAGTGTGATCAGAAACAGAAGAGCTTCTGCAAGAGAAAGTGCCTGTGGTACACTTTCAAATGCTCTTAGGGGAACAATTTTTAGGTTGTGAATTGACCAGTGACCTGTTCTGGCTTCCCTGGAAGAAGAGGATGGGGTGCAGAGTTGATGTCTTTTGGGGACAACAACTTGCAGTCTTCATGTCATACAGGACCCCACAGAATTCGCCAAGGAACTGCTGTGCTGCTGTACAGTGCTGGCCATTAATTCCAGTTTTTTTGAATGAAATTTAAAGATATTGAATGAAATCCAAAGATACCAGTTGGCTTAAGAAGCAATACAACTGTGATTATCTGGCTCTATGCCTATAATAATAAAGCTTTCCAGGCTTGAGCAGAAATAATTCTAACCAAGGTATCTAGCTAAAGAAAATTAAAAGCTGAATTTAAGACATGAACTTCAAAATAAGACTATTTGACCACTGGATCAAATTAGATAAAAGTAAGATTCTCTGCCTCTCACAGACTTGAAGCAAGACTGGATACCCCTCTGGAAAATACATTTAGACAAGCATGTTACGCTTTCATGAAAAATAAGCTATTATGCTCAGTTTGGCATGAATTTGAAATTTATGAAAGCAGTTTTACTACTCAGCCACTTAACGCTAGAGATTAAATAAGAGTAAAGTATTAACTTCATTTGATTGCTGACGACCCCATTCATTCTGATGTCATAGGCTATGGTCACCACCATGGTACTTCCCCAGTAAGATCAGAGCCATGCATGGGTGTGAATCTGACCTCTGCCCACAGACTAATCACATAGAAAATAACCGCATCATCAGTGGAGTTAAGACTAACTTCCTTACTGTGGCTTCCAGCCCCCTGTACCCATTTAGATTCCACACAAAGGGCAGTACAAACAAAGCACAGCAGGATGTTTTTGTCTGATTTCTTTCTGCACAGGATTTTTTTCTACTGCATGGTGAGTTCTGACTGCAACATATATATATATGCTTATATATAAATATGTAAGTGGAATGTAGATTGTTTTGGATAAGCAAATAAAAAGCTGATTCCAATGGATGCTGTTGTTTGATCATCACTGCCAAAAATCTGATTTCGGGTTTTGAAATCTGTTAACCCGTCTTTAACAAAGCATTTCAGAGCTCTAAAACCAATGAGACACTATAACGTTTTCTAAATATCCTCCATCATAACCTTTTCTGCATATGTACGGTCTTCTATTCTACTGTGACAATTTCACAACTAAGAACTTAAGAAATGTGTACCTTAAAACTGCTTAAGATTTATGAGTCAGTTATAAGAAAGGGCAAAAAAAAAAAAAGAAGGATCCATGTTCACCAACAAAAATACTCCAGAAAGTAAATTATTGCACTTCCACCAATAGCAAAAATAATTGATGATCACTAAAAAGGGAAAATTAAATATAAAGAAGAACATAAAGCAGTAAGCCAATCTAAAAAAAAAAAAAACCAAAACATTAAAAATTTACTAGTTGTGGCAATCTGACACTGCAAGAAAAAAAAATAGTATTTAAAAATATATGCTGTCCACAATTTGATTAATTAATTACTTTCTGCATACAAAAATTTAATTTGAATGAGTACCATGTAATGAAAATAGATACCTTCTCTTTCCCAGTTGTCAACCCAGCTTGTTATCACAATTTCAAAGGGTAGGTTTGCCTGGATCCCAGACAGCATATAAATATAGCCGATACTTGTCTTGTCACTACTTTGCTCTTGGACGAGGTAATAATGTTACGAAAGGTGTCACCACATGAAGATCAGGTGACAATAAGATGTAGAAATCACAAATGCAATGCTACTGAGAACGACTGTTATCATCCAGTTATGTGTGAAACACAGTCATCAAACAGAGGTGATACTGGAGGAATAAGTAAAACACCAGAATAAAGCATGAAAAGATAATAAAGATACACAGGTAATTTTAAAACAGTATTTTGGCTTACCTGACTAAGAAAAAAAAAATCAATGTGAAATAGAAAAAAAATCAACAGCAACATCCTAGGGGGTTTTCTCTTCAGCTTTGTGACAATAGTTTTAAATAAGCTCTCATAACAAAGCAAGCTTTAAAAACAGCCTCCCTGAAAGTCAGATTCTAAGGGTAGATAGGAAGGTTCAGCACGAGAGAAATATAGGAGCTAATAGCTGACAGGCAAAACTAAAAAGTCCAGGAAATCATGGACAGCAAGGTGAAGTGGCTGAAAACACAAGTATTCTGAGTATTGCTTTTCTGAAGAAGAGATATATCTTCAGGAAGGCTGACATATGAAGGTAACTGGTTTTAACCTATAAAATTAAATTACAACTTTATCCCTAGAAAACTGGGAAGACCACAGCAGAATCAATTAAGAATAAATAAACAAAGAAATAAAGAAAGAAAAAGATGTGGAAGGCTTTTAAAGTTGCTACATGTTTTCAAGCCGTATAACCAGAGCAGCATGAACCAAAAAAATACAAGTCACATAGCATGATTTGTGGAAGTTGAGTACAAACCACACATACCAGCTTGGACTTCTGATGCAGAACAACCACCAACACAAGTCCTGTTTGCCACCAAGCCAATTAGACTGTATAACTATTTACAGTAATTCCAGTCAGGTTAAGCAGCAAGATAAGTCTTGCCTCAAACACTCATCGTTTATCAGCCAAAAAATAGATGAAGAAGTAGGTGATACAGCTGACGATAAAGAATCAGCTGTCTTACAGAGTGAGGCAAAATAAGATACATTAAACCTGATGTAGCTACCTGGAAAGTTTGAGTATGTTATTGAAGGTTCTCAAGGGAGTTCACTACAGATGAACTAAAAAACATTCCCGAGAAGAAAAACACTATAAACTGTTGTATTGCAAAAATCAGTTATTCCCATTTATTTCTCTTGTGAGAATTTTATTTCCTTCATTCAAAACATGTTTGTCAGCTTTTTACTTGCAGGATTCCTGACATGTTTGAGTTGCTTTGATAGCAATTCCATTAAAATCAAATTCATATCTTAATAGCTCAGCTGTGGCTTCTGTTCATGACATACACATGGCTACATACTATTCATGAGAATGCTTTGATGCTGCTATTCTGCATTAGCAAGCATAATAAGGATAACTTTGTAGGGTATCTTCAAAACTTAAGATAGGCAGGAACACTTTTAATCCCGTTCTCTTTCTGCCTATTGACATTTTACTGCTTTCCTTTATTAGGTTTAATTTTACTTCCTGCTTCCAAGGCAGTGCAGCTGGTATTTCTGGCCAGTGTGTAGTACAATTGACCACTCAAGTGAATGAGATTCTTTGTCAAGGAAGAATTTTGAAAAATGAAAGAGTCTGGGGTTCATCTCATTGAGTAATAAAGGGCACAATTTACTTCAATTTTGCTTCATGTAACAGGATACAAACCCCTCCAAAAGCAAGCACCTGAACCCTATCTTCAGGAGAAAACTACTACTCAAGGGAAAACTAATATAACTTTTCTAAACAGGAGAAGAACAGGTAACACTTTGTTAAAACCAGTTAAACAGAGACAGCTCAGATATCACAACAGTAATTTGGTTTAAAACACCTTATTTGCTCACCTTTAATTTTGTGCTGTTGAAATTTGCTCACAGGAAACTGCCAAAGTACAGCAAAACTGAACATTGTGTCCAATTTGTATACACACTTCCATAAGAACTGACTTCAAAATAAATTTTCCTCTTGTGACTTGTCAGTAGATGTTAATCATACATTATCTAGAAAAAAAAAAAACAAAACCTCACCCAAGCACTTTGAAATGAAAGCAGAAAAATTTCCAACAGTACTAGAGAACTAGAGAACTTTGCTATAAAGCAGTCTTGGGATGAATTAAATTATTCTGGTTCTACATGATAGACAATTTAGCATATGCGTTGACAATGATAATGATCAGAAATGTGATTCCATAGAATTGTCATATAATGATGTACGGTTTCCAAGTGATAAGAAGAATCTTTGCATTTGAGGAGCAAAGGAAGATTTAATATTCAGTTTTAAATCTGTGTAAGGCATAATGATATAAAATAAAATAATAATGTTCAGGAATTTATGCAGTTCCTACTTTAAGGAACTCCAGAAATGTACAAAGCTGAACATCATTATGTGGTATTATAGATGGAATACTTGAGATAAAAGTCCTGCAAAATTCATTACGCAAAGTCCATTGGGAGAGCTGGAAATGGAACTAGGCTTCAGTGAATTATTTAACTCTAATTATTATCACTATGAAGTTGTTTGCAAAACCAGTGCAAATAAAGTCCATCTCTCTATGCTTCGATGTTGTGCAATTTATGTTAATGTACCAGTTTTGTCTATCTCCTTCTTATTTCCTGCAGACTTGGTAGGACAAAAGGGTGAAGAGCTGAATAGACATACGCTATGAACAGATATGGAATTAAAGATGACAGATATCTTGCACATGGGAGAGAGAGGAAGTTAGCTTCTCTATTGTCTCCCATTCCATCTCTCTTCACTCACAGCAGAAAAGAAAGTAATTTTATTCAACTGGGAATAAAACCACTTTATTCTGGAAAGTTACTATGAGGTTGTCTATCTTAGAAATCAGGTAGTTTAAAAAAAAAAAAAAATCCATTTATCTGTAATACAACAGTAAAAATTGCAAGCCAAATTTAAACTAACGACTAAAAATTGTGCTCACACATCTGCAGGCTAAATGTGGCTTGAAGTGACCACAGAATAGTAAAGCAAAACAGCATTACAGATCAAGAAAATGTCTTGGACAACAATAATTAGTCCATTATTTGACAAAGTGTACATTAACTACTGCTAATCTCATTAATACTTATATATGATGTAACATTAATGCTCCACCCCCAAGACCTAGGCATAGGTTGAAAACAAGTAGAAAGATGAAACAAACATCATGATTCAGCTAATAAATAATTACCTGCATTATTTTACTATACTCTGCTAAGAATTACTTTTTATCAGCAGATAAATAGCACAAATGTGGAAAGATTAGAAGAAGATATTAAGAAATAGCAAGTAGGAAAGATGTCCTCTAACTTATGTATTTTAGCCACTGCTGACTGAACAGAACAAAGAATTTTGAAAGCCAGTTGTTCTCTGAAAGGGAAATTTCTATACATTTCAGATTCTAGAGATAACAGAAAATTTGGGAGATGGACACAAAAAGTTTTTAGAAATACTGCTGAAAACCAGAACATGTTTTAAAACCAGATTCAAAACTCTCAAAAGGGCTTGTTGTGCAAGGAATTATGGATCTTGACATTTATCCAGAAATGGAATACTGCTTAAAATATGGTTACTTTGATATTCATTAAGTGTATTTTTGAAACCAGAAGTTAAACAATTTGTCATTAATGTTACTATTAATACAATTTTTGAAACTCATAATTTATTCTTTTAATAACATTTTTTATAAGAAGCAACCTTTCTAATGATTTTGTTGCAAGTCACATCCTTATTTTTAACTCTTTCTGAGCTTCAGTTTTTGTTTTGCTCTCAGCACAAAATTTATGGTCATATGATAAACTACAAGCAAGAGGTAGCAAAAGGCTGCTATTACAATGTAATTCTTAGCACAGCTAAAAAATTCAATTACAAATACAAATATGGGTAATGAAATAATGAAAAAGCGACCAAAAAAAAAAGAATAGTATGGATGGGAATGAACAGTTCACTAAAAACCAGTCTTGAAAACAAAAGGGAAACATGTAAGAGAAGCACACAGAATTCAAGAGCGGCAGACACTTTCTTCATTCTGCCAATGCTACAAAAATAATTTAATTGTAATTCGTATTATGCACTGCTCAATATTGCAAGCAATAATGAAAAGATGAAGAAAATAATGTCATTAGGAATTTTGTAATTTTATCTGTGAAGGTCAAACTTTTAAAAAATTAGTATTGAAATGAGAGCTTTCAAATTTTGCTGTCAATATCTATTTTTTAATAGATAGGACTATAAATATTGCAAATTATTTTTAGTGTTTATTTACTGTAAAGCACTAGCTGACTTTATTTTCAAGGAATTTTCAAGGAACTTTTATACAGGTATAATTCTATCAATCAGTCTCATCAAAATGTCTGCTTAAAAAAAAAATCGTTATTATAGAAATGACTATAACATTCAACGCTACTGCAGAAAATTTTTTTTCCATATTTCACATTTGGTCCTATTATTTATGGTATTGCAATTTGAAAATATTCTACCTTTCTTTAAAGATAATTGAGTCTCAGTTGTAAAGTTTCTTATAAAATATCAAATATAAAATGAGCCAATACCTACTGCAACATCTATTGCATTATTTCTTGAAATGCCACTTCACTTTATGAAAAGCTCACATTTTACTGGGTGCTCTTCCTCATTATGTCACTGCTCTTAAACCAGAGGTTCGCAACCATTTTTCTAGTCATAACAACAGTGTGTGACAAAGTTGGTAGGATGTAGATTCTCTCCAGCAAATGGTGTCATTTGCTTAAGGACTGTTTTGCTGCTGTAGGTGACTGACATAATGGTGCCCTCCTTAACAAAGAGATTCAAGAACTATGTTTGCAACCTTGTCAGAACATCATACATGACTGCAAAAGGGAACACTGTTAATAGAGATAATGTGGAATAGCATAACTGCTATCTGGAGTATTGCCCTGTGATAAGAGGAGATTTATTGTATCTTCCCTGTTCCTGCTATCACTTGTTTTTATCCATGTTTGTCATCAAGACTGAAAAGTTTCCCAAGTGAGAGGATGTAAATTTGTATTTGTCTTAACATACTTTGTTGTTTTGGGTTTTTTTTTAACTCATTACCATCCCATTCAAAATTGAAAATTTCAGGGGAACATCTAGCTGAACTTTCATACAAAGATCCCATAGTAGAGATTACAAACTAGTCCAGACCTTATTAGTCCTCAAAAAACGTTTCTTCTCATTAGCTGGGTAAAATTATATTTCAATTCCATATCATTGTTTCTCATCTCAACCCCAATAAAAACAAATTGTTATTGCCTTCTTTAAAGGAACTCTTTACACACCTTAAAACATTTTTTTTTTCTTCAACCCTTTCATCTTCTCCTACCTAAAGTAAGATTTTCTTTCATGTCTTTCTTGTAAGGCATACTTTCTGACCTCCAGTCTTTCACTGTGAACACAGGAAGTGCTGCATAAATGCTAAATACTTCTACTCATCAGACAAAAAATTATTTTCTTTTTTTTTTCTTATACTGAATATTTATAACTGGCGATGGCTTTATACGAAGGGAGTGTCACCCTATTCAGTGATATTCTGGCATTACTGAATAACAGTATGCATTAAAGTATGTAGTAGTTAAAATGTTGCCATCATTTTTCCACCACTAACACCATATGACATAAGCAATTAAATATCCATTTTTCCCCTAGAATACAGAAGGTCTTTTTCTTATTTTATTTACCTCTTTTTTTTTTTTTTTTTTTGGAAAGATTTACTTACTAAAATATGTCACAATTTTCAACTGTGGTAGCTGACTTAATAATTTGATGATTCCTTAAAAAAAAAGGAAAGAAAAAGATGAATACTAACCCAAACCTTCTTAATTGTGATTGTGCTATTACTTTCTGGAAGAAGAAGGAAAGATATAAAATTGTTTTGAAAGTATACTTTGTTAATTATATATATTTTTATTCTCAGTTTGAAAGTAGAACCTGTGTCGACTGACTTCAATTAAGTCTCTACAGGAACTTGAGACAAATAATATAGAAAATACTACTTTATGTCCATGATCACATAAATTCTACATGCAGGCAAAATGCCTGTGCTCATGCAGAGCACCTTGCAGAATCAGGGACCAAATTAATGACTGAGAGAGTTCAAAGCAATGAACAACTATTTCGATTGTACTTTCAGTGCTATAAATGGGAGGAGAAAAACACTTAAAAAGATGAAGATTACTTTTTAAACAACGTAGTGTCCTGAAATACAGAGGATCAGAACAAGTAACAAGTTAGCTCTGGAAAGAACTGCAGGAAGATAGGAGTCCACTGAGCCTTCTATGTTACCATCAAAAAGAAAACCTCAGACTTCTGTTGAGGGGAAGCTGAATATAGAGGGAATACTTCCTGTGAACACAGGTTCACAAGGAACTCAGGACTTCAGACAAGCTTTGATAAAGTACTCTTTACACACCATCCTCCAAATAAAATCAGTTACTAATGTACTTCAGAGTCAAGATGCTGTTCTTATCAGTTTAAAACTTTTTTATTATTTCATGAGTTTTCACCAAATCTACCAGAGTTCCTATTACACAGCAGGCTAAGAACAAATCCTAACCTAACATTAACAATGGTGTGTATTAGGTAGAGATAGACCTGAGCTAGTTGATGCAGCAGGTGATTGCAGTAAGGTTACGAGCACAGCTCCTTTTCTGCCACTTAATGTGTCCTAACATTCCTACTTCTTTTGAATTACACTGCCATCATCTCTGTTCTATTACTTCACTGTATTCAAACTATTTGCTTTTCATACTGCATGTAGAGTTTCTTATCTACCATCTATATAATCTTCTAGACCCGTGGAAGCTTTTTTTTCTGCCAAGTTTTTATCAAGTTTTTCTTAAAGTACACCTGAATGGAAGGATGCATGAAACCTCAAAAGCTCAGTTTACTTAAGGTTGTTTTTAATGCTCACTTATTCTTGAAAAAATGCTTATAAAATTGTCCACCAAACAAGCTACACATTCACTTATGCCCTAATTATTCTAAACCTAACAGATGTCATAATGTCTGTATGGCCAAGTAGTAATGTAAGTAATTAAAAATAACAACAGAATACGTTCATTCTTCATGACCATTGGTTGAAAAGTAATAACAAAAAACCTCTGGAATTTTAGAGAAAATACAGTATGTTCTACTTTTTTCCCTTGAAATTAAATATTTACATATATTTAGACTGAAAAAATACTGCAAAAAGAATAGGCAAATATTTCTGTGGATAGAAATATGTAGTTTTCCTCCTACTTCATATTCAATACCATACCATTCTTCCTGAATCTACTACTCGATTGTTCTGCAATCCATTAGTATAATGACAGTGTTTATGCTATGGTAGCTAAAATTATGTCAGCAATCCTTTCATAAACCACTGTCCATAAGGTTTTATAATTTTTCTCTAAATAACAGGAAAACAAAACCTCCAGACCAACCAAACAAGCAAAATTCCAAGTTCAAACTACTAAAAAAGTTTAACAATTTAGTCCAGAAGTGTTAATTTATTCTCAGAACATTTGGTAAGAACATAATTAATAATTTTAAAGCAATTTGACAATTTAAAGAAATAATTTTAAAGAAATTTGACAATTTCCCAACTAGAAAAATTCAGTAAAATTTCAAGGGAAAATCAGTATGATAGAAGTTCAGTCAGATACTGAATTTTCACAGGTTTCTACCCAGTCTCCTTAGAGCAAATTATCCAAAAATTGTTCCCGTACAAAAAAAAAAAAAAAAAAAAAAAAAAAAGGCAAAAAAAAAAACCCAGCCCTTTCCTATATTTGCACTGTCAAGACCTAGAGCATTCCCTTTGTGAGTAGGATACAGATTTACTACAGTCTTCCTGAGAAGTATTTCTCCAATAGCCTTTTTTCAAGGCAGGTGGCACAAATTACTCCCACACACATTATTTTAACTAACTGAAGAGTAATTAAGATTTTCTTTTTAGTATTATTCTTCCATTTCAGTCACTACACCACCAAATGATTTTCTTCCACATTTTTTCTTCCTTGCTCCACATAAATGCTCCAAAGAACAAGAAGGAAATATCCTGCAAGAAGCAAGAAGCCTTACAATCACTCTGCAACAAGTAAAAAAAAACATATTCGCTATAAAATTTCCGTTTAATTCATATCAGAGATACTGGATAGGAAATCAAAGAATGACTACAAAAGTTAATATTACAAGTAAACACTCTGTTAGCAATTCCTGATACTCCATCAAAGCAGTGAAGTGAAAATATTTACTTTTGTAACAGCCATGAAAGCTTGCACACAGAATGACCTCAGACCTACCTCATATGCCTGCTGAAAAAAAAATACACTTTTTCTGCCAGTGAATAAATGCAGAAGAGTCACATACATATTCTGCTTTGTACGTTGCTAGTAGTAGGTTTATTTGTACAGATAATAACTCGAGTAATTTAGGTCTATTTGCAATGGAGGCGGGAGGACATGGGCTGCTATATACTTAGTGCACTCATTGACTCTCATCAAAAAGAATATATGACATTTCGTACTGGACAATGAACAGCAAATCAATTGTGAGTTTTACATCGGCAGCTATAACTAGATTATAAGATTAGAAGGCTAATTTGGAGCTTGATTTGTTGTCTGAGAACCTTGTTTATGAGTTTAATATCTTGGTCATTTCAAAATGCATTGGGCTGAAACAGGCTGTAACTTCATATACAAGCTGCTGGCATAGATATACTTTTCCTTAGCAAAAACAATTTCAACCCATTAAGTTATTTTATTTTTAGTTCTATAGCTTCAAAACACTAATTTGCAAATGTAATTTGGCTGAATGCATGCTCCAGTTGTAAACAGTCTTGTTCTGCCTTTGACTGATAGTCATTCAGATAAATATTTCAGATATTTAGGGCTTTTATTTTCTTCATAGCAGTTGTGGGCACTCTTCCAAATGTAATTTCCAAACCATGTGGCACTTCTGAAACTTGTTCCTCACAGCACAGAGTCCCAAAATGTACCTTGGACCCAACTGCTGACACTGGGGTTCTAATCCTCTCTACATGCCATAATGAGCTGCTTCCACTTGGCTTTGAAGGGAAGGCTCAGCTGCTGTGCTTTGCAAGAACTTTTGGGACTGTTTCTACTTTATTACAAATAGGGAGAGAAGGGTGGAATCTTCCAAATGTGTTTGACTCAGGCTGCCACACTTACAGTCAGTTGTTAACATTCCTCACAGCACAGTGTGCCTCTCTTTTTTCTGTTTTTTTTTTTTCTGATTCCTGTATATTCTAGGGAAACTAATGACTAATGCATGCATACATAAAACAGTTGTCATTAATGACAACTTTTAGATATAATAATGAAAGCTAGCGGTCTATAAAAGACAAATGACTCAAAAGTGTAGTGAACAAAATAATGATTGTCAGAAGACAATTATCAACATGTATCTAATGACTGGGTGTTCTCATGACCCAACTAGTTTTAATGCTTACCATGCCACAAAGAATGAAGAGTTAAATATTTTATTTCACCCCATCTGTTTAACCACGTGAATATGAACAACATTCTTTTATGACATATCTGAAAAATATTTATAATGAATTTATTACTAATCTCCAAACCACTTCTAACAGAAGTAAGCATTCCTTGATCAATTTTTGTTATGGAAACAATTTAACACTTGCAAAATCAAGGCAGAAAATACTGTCAACAGACACTAGGACCAAGAATGACCTGGGAGTTTAGTTAGTGATATATGTAGACAAGGTAAAATGGAAAATACAGGGAATACCCTGTCTACAGTAACTGTTGATTTTTCTGTTTCAGATGCAAATTCTGTCTCCCTTTTGAAACATCATACGAGGCAGTATAATAAAAATCTCCCTGTGAGAGTCATCTTAATATTCTACAGCTGAGACTCTTTCATGTTGTTTTCAAGATTATTTTTATTTTGATCAGTTAAATTCCTTTCTGAAGTTTGGTGGGAAGGATCATTCTGCACTTTAAGGTGGGCTATGCTCTTGTGCACTTTAGAGTTTTACTGCTATGGAAATATGGAAAGTACTACTGAAACTATTGTAAAAGTAATCACGTTCTTAATAAAGTAAAACTCCAACTCAAAATTATTAACTCTCGATGACCAGATTTAAAACTTGAAAAAGTTAAACTGAAATTTATAATGACTTCTCACCTTCACGTGTTGGAACTATCCCTAAAGTAAAGTCATTCTCACCCATGAATGAAAGTCCCCACTTCCAAACATGAAAAAGAGTAGGTGGGACTTAAAATATAATCACTATGTCAAATAGGGTGTAAAAGAACTTACCAACATTGCTTTTCATTCTCACCTTACTATCCTGCAGCCTTCTGTTAGCAACAATATTGTGTGGTCTGCTTCAGAGCTATGAATGAGAAACTGCCACAGGTCTTTAAAAGAATACTTAAATATTTTATTCCGGTGCCTGTATGTATAGTAGTTCATGCCAGTGTTGTCTGCTTCTAATGCCCTAATTCAAGTGGCAAAATGAAGCTGTTTACCCTCTAGCTGCAGAATGAACTGTGAAAATTACAAAGAAGAAATACACATGTTCAGGATGCTTTTAAGGTTTCCCAGTTGAGTAGTAGTTGGAATGATTAGATTTCATGGAGGTAGATGTGGGGATGAAGAAAAGATTGGGCCAATGTGACACTCACATGAACTCAAATCACAAAAATTAGGTACCAGAATCTCAGGGAGATGTTAAATTATTTAATCTGTTTTCCTACAGTTAATAAAGCTGAGGCCAGCTTCTGCTGCACTTCATTGAAGTATGTGTTGTTTTATCATTTGTGGGTGACCTTCATATAATCTTGCTCATATTATGATAAGGATTATTTCCCTTGTGTTGTACTACACATTACTGCTTCATAACCAAATTCCTCTATTACAAGCTAAAAATTCAGTGTCATTCTAAAATATACACATTTCATTTATTTATTTACCTTTTATTTATGCACTACCAAAAATGCACTTCACCATTATTTTGTAGCACTAAACCTTCCCAATTGCATAGGTAACTTAGATGAGGCTGGCTTGAACTACATGACCTGGATCTTGGTGTGTTTCCAAATTTTACAACTAAAATGCTGAAATGACACTTAGTTCCAGATCGTTATTAAAGCATACAAAATCTACAAAGCTCCCATTTGTTGAAAATAGTAAATAGAACTTAATTCTCAACTGTGCCCATTTCTGGTGCTCTAATTTTCTCCTCAGGTATCTTAGAGAAAAATAATCTGTCCCCACCTAACGTGATGTCTGAGTACTGGACAAAGGTTAAAACTGAAGTTTCAGTTTTGTCCTACCTCTACTGTGTCCCTAAAATATCCTTGTAATAGTATTCACTTTTTTTCTGGTCATCAGGAG
The DNA here is from genome assembly GCA_024733675.1 of Psilopsiagon aymara. NCBI lineage: Eukaryota > Metazoa > Chordata > Aves > Psittaciformes > Psittacidae > Psilopsiagon > Psilopsiagon aymara. Next base: position 13,484 of record JANRGW010052333.1, on the reverse strand, counting down.
AGGAAATGCTGGAGGATTATATATATTTGTTTGCTTTGAGAGAAAAAGGACAACGCATGAAAATAGCTGATACTCTTTTTTCCTGGCAAAAGCAGAACTACAGAATGATCACAGAAATAAATTCCCAGTGCTTTAATGATATCCTTCAAACATCAAGTATGGCAAAGAGACTTTGCTATTAAAGCTGTACTGGTTACGTGCACATGATATAGAAAAGGCTAGCTTTAGGAACTGTAGCTGCAGAACTGTGTAAGGGCAACCTTGATAAAGATGAATAAAAGAATCACAGAATGGTTGGGATTGGAAGACAACCTCTGGGTATGATATAGTTTAACCCCCCTGGCTAAAGCAGCTTCACCTAGAGCAGGTTGCAGGTGATCTTATCTAGGTTGAGCTTTTAATGTTGCCAGAGAAGGAGACTCCACAATCTCTCTGGGCAGCCTGTTTCAGTGTTTGGTCATCCTAAAAGTAAAGAAGTTTTTCCTCATATTCTGATGGAAGCTCCTGTGTTTCAGTTTGTGCCCACTGTCTCTTATCCTATCGCTGGGTACCACTGACAACAGTCTGGCACTATGGCAACTATCTCTTGTTACACACTGTTAAGGTATTTATGTGCATTGACAAGATCCCTTCTTCATCAGCTTTTCTCCAGGCTAAACAGGCATAGCTCTCTCAGCCTTTCCTTATAAGACAGATGATCCAGTCCTCTCTTCATCTTTGTAGGCCTCCACTAGACCATCTCTTGAACTGGGGAGCCTAGATCTAGATACAATACTCCAAATGTGGCCCCACCACACTGAGTAAAGGGGGAAGATAACCTCTCTTGACTTGTTGGCCACACTCTTCCTGATGCACCCAAGATATCACTGGCCTTCTTGGCACCAAGTGCACACTGCTGGCTCATGTTTAGTCAACTTGTTGTCCAAGAGGACAACCCAGGTACTTCTCTTCAGAGCTGCTTTCCAGCAGTTCAACCCCTAACCTGTACTGGTGCATTGGTTTCATCCCTAGGTGCAGGACTCTACTTCGGCCTCTTTTAAACCTCATTAGGTTCTTTTCAACCCAACTCTCCAGCTTATTCTGGTATTGCTTAATGGCAACAAAGCCTCAGGGTGTGCCAGCCACTCCTCTCGGTTTTGTTTCACCAGCAAATTGCAGAGGGTATGCTCTGTCCCTTCATCCAGGTTGCTGAGGAATAAATTGAACAAAACTGGACTCACTACAGACCCTTGCGGAATACTGCTAGTTACAGGTCTCCAATTAAAATCTGTGCTGCTGATCACAGCCCTCTGAGACCTGCCATTCAACCAGTTCTCAACTATATCACTGCCCAATCATCTGCCTCACACTTCCTGAGCTACTTCATAGGAAGTTATGGGAGAGAATGTCAAAAGGCTTGTTGAAGTCAAGATAGACAACATCCACTGCTCTTTCCTCATCTACCTAGCCAGTCATTCCATTAGGGATGGCTATCAGATTGGTCAAGCATAATTTTCACCTGGTGAATCCATGCTGATTACTCCTGATAACCTTCTTTTCTTTCACATGCTTAGAGATGATATCCAGCATGAGCAGTTTCACGGATGCAAGTGAGGCTTACTGTCCTGTAGTATCCTGGGTTCACTTTCTTGCCCTTTTTGAAGACTGGAGTGACACTGGATTTCCTCAAGCACTTCTCCTGCTCTCCATGACCTTCCAAAGATGATGGACAGTGGCATAGCAAGAACACCTGCCAACTCCCTCAGCACTCATGGATGATTCTTTTGAGGCTCATGGATTTGTGTGTGTCAAGTTTGCCTAAATGATCTCTGACCTGATTCTCCTTCTACATTCTCCAGACTTCTTGCCTTCAGAGTTCAGGATACCTGAAGGCTAGCCTAAGCAGTAAAGACTGAAGCAAAGATAACATTCAGTAATTCTGCCTTCTTTCTTCATCACCAGGACAAACACTGCTTTTAACAACATGTACACATTTTCCCTATTCATGAAGAGGAATCCTGATCCAAGGTCCCAAGAAACCAATACAAATATTCCAGTTTACTTCTCCAGATTTTTAAAATTTTCTCCTTTTATTATGTTCATACACATATACAGTGGTTTTGAGCTTTACTTTCCACACAGTAGTTTTTCAAGCTTAATTATAATTTCTTCAAGTTATACAAATTACGGCAGATTCAGAAATCCAGGCTGGAAAGGTGAAATTTCACCTTCACATTTCAAGTTTCTATGCAATTATTGAAACTAAAAAGAATAGCAACTGGACTTTGAAGGAAGTGGTAATACCATGAATTTCATTATCATGATGTATATGATAGAAAAAATTTACAAATGCTAAATGAAGCAAAATATCAAGTGCTTAACACCAAATTACATGCTCTAAAGTTTGCATCTTTTTCAGATTATACAGAACCATAGAAGATGCTTATTTAGGTGCTGTATAAATACTAATTTATGAACCTAGATGTACCTGAAAGCATATTATGAACCTGTATAAAAGCATAACAGCAAGTTGTTTAAAATTATGCCTATCTTTTTTTTTCTTTTCTTCTTCTTCAGGAAGAGCAAGCCTGGATTATCTACTCACATGTTCATGCTCTGCTTGTCAAATTTAAACTTGGCATGATGTAAGACTTCTTTTTTTACAGTACCACTAGTTTCCACCAGTATTGAATTAACCACCTGAATCAACCAGTATTGTTTGGGTGCATTTTTTCAGCATCAAAACAAGTTCTGAAACACCACTGAGTTGTTGATGATTTCCTGCTTGAACTTTCTAGGTTTTATTATGCCCACATTCAATCAGTTCAGTGAAATGTGAAGTGCAATGACTTCCACGGCAAATAACAGGGAGTTATCAGGAAATGTAATGATTTTATGATTCCCCCTTATACTTTTAAAGAAGCATAATCAAGAAAGAACATCATCAGAGCAACCCCAGGCACAGCTACAGGTTGGGCAGAGAAGAGACTGAGAGCAGCCCTGCGGAGAAGGACTTGGGGGTGTTGGTTAATGAGAAAATGAACATGAGTCAGCAGTGTGCTCTTGCAGCCCAGAAAGCCAACCATATCCTGGGCTGCATCAAAAGGAGTATGACCAGCAGGTCAAGGGAGGGGATCCTGCCCCTCTACTCTATTCTTGTGAAATCTCACTTGGAGTATTGTGTACACTTCTGATGTCCTCAACATCAAAAGGACATGGAACTGTTGGAACAAGTCCAGAGAAGGGCCATGAGGATGATCAGGGGACTGGAGCACCTCCTGTATGAAGGCAGGATGCGAAAGTTGGGGCTGTTCGGCCTGGAGAAGAGAAGGCTGCATGGAGACCTCATAGCAGCCTTCCAGTACCTGAAGGGGGCCTACAAGGATTCTTGGGAGGAACTCTTCATCAGGCACTATAGTGATAAGACATTGGGTAACAGGTTCAAACTTAAACAGGGGAAGTTTAGATTGGATATAAGGAAGAATTTTTTTACTGGGAGAATAGTGATGCACTGGAATGGATTTCCCAAGTGAGCTGTGAATGCTCCATCCCTGGCGGTGTTTGAGGCCGGGTTGGACATAGCCTTGGGTGATGTGGTTGAGTGTGAGGTGTCCCTGCCCATGTCAGGGGGGTTGGAACTAGATGATCTTAAGGTACTTTCCAACCCTAACTATTCTATGTTTCTATGATTCTATATTTGTGTGCCAGAATAACTGCGCTTGCATTTAGAAGTGTTAAACACTTATCATCTCCCACTGAAAGCAGTGGAAGTTGATGAATGTATTCTACTGAGAATAGCAGTGTTGTGATATGGAAGAATAACATACCATAGTTGTCTGGGCTTCAATTATTATCCAGACAACCAGTTGCTTCTGAGCTCTTTTTTTTATCAATATCCTGTTTATAAATAAAATCCATATTTACTACTCCCAGCTTGACATAGGAAGTCTGCAGTAAGATAAATATTTGAAGAAAAAGAACTGTGTTTTAAGACAGGAACATATACCGCATTTTTGTATTCAGGGCTCAATAAGGAATTCTTAGTTTTTTATTGAAATTTACTTCTGATCAGGTTAGTTGTATTTGTCTCATTTTATTCCTTCCTTTCTCTTCCTTCCTCCCCTTCACTCATGTCTATGATACCTGTTGATGTACAGCAGTTCAGTTCCACCGGAAGTTCAGTCAATTATGATGAGGCTCTCTGTTTACAGGAATTTTAACACATGGACTCTTCAACTGTAGAAAAGAACATCTATAGCTCAATGCTGTTTATAAAATGTTTTAAAGAAGTCTGATGGATACGTAATGAGAATATTGATGACAGAAAATTCACCTTGGTTTGTGTGAATTTTAAAAAAGTAAGCTTGTCTCTTAAAATTTAGTGTATAATGTTGTTTCTCAGACATTTATCAAATTACTGTATTTTTTGAGTCTTTATCAGCATCATTTACCACCATCATCAGCAGCACAGATTTTACTTTAACCCTGTATCTCCAGTTTCTTGCTTTTGCCAGGCTTTTCTGACAGCTTGCCTCTTATACGGTCTTTGTAAAAGTATCGCAGGGTGTAACTTATTTTTCAATATAAAGCTACATCTAATAAGCTCTGAAGTGTCAAAACATTTTTTAAGTTTTACAATAGGTGTGGGAAGTCATTACAGTAGATGTTGAAAGTCCTGAAGATGTAACAAGTGCCAAGAATTTGCTCTGGCTAGTTGACTGCCCTCAAGATTAGGTTAAAGAATCATGCTTTCTTGTGTACTGTAAATGGAACAATGACACAACTTCAAAAGTAAAGGTATATGAGATAAGGCTTAAACGCACCTGTGATACTGATTCAGGAGAGACAACTGTTTTCTGGACTTCACAACACATCTACTTGTATTAAACCCCAGCCTCCTCAGTGTCTTAGAAAATTTGACACTCCTATGGCAAAACATGTTCAAGGAACCATAACATTAAGCAAAGGAGCACTTTGAAGTCAATGGAAAACTGAGTTGTGATTTTTTTCAGGACACACCACCAAATTATTTTACAGCTTTTAGGGTTCTTATTTGTCGTTGGCCTTTGCTTCCTTCTTTTTACAGTCTTCATCCCAACTGCTTTATTTTAGTAGGAAGCATTTGGTCAAAATAAAAAATGTTATTCTAAGATATAAAATAGCTTTGGTAATGGCTTGCTTTCTTCTGCAGGCACACATTTGTAAAATGTTTAACTATGTATCAGAAGAAATTGTCTTCCTGCTTTTGCTTTTAAATTCCTGACCTGCCATATTTTTTCATGCCCCTTCAAGAATCATGATGAGTTAATATGATGTTTAAAAATTATTACATCACTGTCACTGTATGGGGTCTAAAGACACTACCCACAGAGGGGGATGACTCCCTTCATTCAGTGACTATTTCTTTTTAATTCAATAAAATTGCTATTAAAGCAGTTGAAGATAAGAAAAAGACCATTATGATATTATCTGTCCAGTGCAGTGGCAGGGAGTGGAAAGTCTGGCATAAAAGTACTTTCTGTTGTTCTAAAATACTGGAGATCTTTATCCTTGCTTCTTTTTGGTTCAAATTTTCACAAAGAATTAAAAAAAACATCCAAAATAACCACAACACCCAAACACCCCTCTCAAACAAACAGCCCCCCCACCCCCCCCGACAACAGCAACAATAACAACAACAAAAACACAAGAGAAAGAACAAAAACTAAAAAATTGTTTACTTTTTGACATTTTAGTTTTTGGGGTTTTAATAGAGGGCTCTTGAAAAGTGCTTCTTAATGAGAGTAAGTTTAACTGAAACATTTTTCAGAATAATAAATGAAAGTTATTCAATAGTCTGGTGTTTTCATGTTGTTATAGACAAATTGGAAATAGACAAATGGACTTGATTTGTAGAAAAAAAAATCTAAGCAAAAAATTTATAAATGTGTGCATTCTGTATTTTCACTCTACTCTTAAAATAGATATCTAAATTTTGTAATAATTCCACTCTAAGAATCCCACATAATACACTATAATAGTATCCTTTCGGTAGGAAAAAAAGAACTAGAAAATACTGGGGATCTGTGAAGGTCCATAAGCTATGGCCACTAGCAAATACATCAAGTCTCTATTTAACTTCCGTATTTATTATTTTCAATATCATTCCACCCTAAAACACAAAGGGCTTTATCACCTAGTGCTTCTTGAAAGTATTTTTCAATGGCTGAGGACATGATTTCAATAGAAATTTGTTGTCAAAGCTGTGAGGCTTGTTTAATACTTCCAAGAAACACAGCATCTGGAATTCACCCAGAATATAGGACTTAAAAACTTGCTGAATTACTACAGTACAAAGACCTTAAGTATCTAGAGAGAAGCCTGAATTTATACCTCATTACCTTAATGCTCTTCATTCTGTTGTCAGCTTGGAGCACAAGGTTGATATTCACAGTTTCTACTTCCTGCAGAGGCTGCAAATGCAATTACAGATTCTCAATGACCTGATTCACCCTGTTTATGCCCAGTGACAACTTATAACATAGGGCAGCAAGTGACATGATTCCAGGCCTCGTGATGATCGATCAGAAATACTCTGTATAGTCTTTAGTGAGATCAGGTTGAGAAATTGTATTTTTATTGCTGACTAAAGTAAAAAAGATAGGGAGATATTTTTCGACACACAGGAAATGAGTAATGTTTAGTTTTCCTGGCAACTTGAAAACCAAGCTGATAGTGGATTCATATTAAGTAAAATATTTATTTTAAATAATATTTTCCTTATTTTTTTATTGAAGTCAAAATTTCATATACATGAACTATACATGAAATATAAGGATACAAATATCAAGAGAAATATTGTATTTGGGATATTAATTTTTCAGTGCATCTTAATTCCTTTTTTTTTTTTGTTTGAGCTATATATTTTTTTTCTTTATTCTTTTGGGAAAATGTCTAATATTGCAAAGAAATATTTCTGACATCTGAAATATTTCTGACTTAAAAGTTGATTAAGAGACTTGTACATTCTCTATGCCTCTATTTTTTAAAATCATGTTTTCTCAGACTCAGGTTTGTTGTTTTTTTACTTTCTGATTAGTTTTTTATTTCTATGTTTGAAAAATGTATTCTCAATTTTTTTTTTTTTTTTAATGTCTTTAATAGGACTTCTAATAAAAGTCAACTTTGAAAATTTAAAACCCACTTTTTTTCCTGGAGATGTTTCAAAATTGCTTTCTGTGTATATGCGAAGTGGGTTGTTTTTTGACAGAGCTAAATGTCTCTTTAAATATAATGACTTCAGTATTATTCTTCCCAGTGACATTTTAACCCATGTAATTATAGTGGCCTATCATGTCTGCCATAATACAGGTATGACATGTACCATGCTTTTAATGAGACATATGGTATCACATTGGGATTTTTACCAATTCACAGAATCAAAAAGTCACAGAACAGCTGAGGTTAAAAGGGGCCCCTTGAGATTTTCTACTTCAACCTCCCTTTTCAAAGCAGGATTCACTAGGGCGGCTTGGTCAGAGGTTATGTCCTGTTAGGTTTTAGATGTTCCCAAAGATGGAGACTCCAAATCCTCTCTTGGCAACCTGTTCCAGTGTTTGATGAACCTCTCATTTAAAAGGATTTTTCCTATTTTTAAATGGAATTTTCTGGTTTCCATTTTTTACCATTGTCTCTTGTTAAAGTAGACAGCATAGAAAGCTTTGCTAAAACCTTGTTAAATTTAAGTTATTCACTGCTTTCCCCTCATCCACTGAGTCAGTAATATCATTATAGCAAATGATCATGTTGGTCAAGCATGATTTCTTCCACTTATATCCATGCTGGCTTGGCTTCATTATCTTCTTGTCCTTAATATGTTCGGTAATGGCTTTGAGGTTTGTTTGTTCCAACACCACCCTATGAACTGAGTTGGGGCTGACTAGCCCATGTTTCTCTGGATCCTCCTTCTTTTCCCAGTCCTTGGAAATGTCCTCCAACTACCACAGTCCTTGAAAGGCAATCAAAATTGGTCTTGCAATGACGTCAGCCAACTCTCTCAGCAGTGGTGGGATTGTGTGTGTCCAGTACTTGAAGTGTTCCCTGTACATGACATTTCTCTGCTGGGAGTGAGTCTTCATAACTCCAGACTCCCCCACTGGTCTAAGGGGAATTGAATTTCTGAAGGAAGTCCTTGCTAGTAAATTCCAGAAAGAGCATCTTGACCTTTTCCATGTCCTTTGTCAGCACCTTGACCTGATGCTGATATCCTGAACAGTAGCTCCTCTTTTTCTCTTAGCCTTTCTTTTATTGATAATACCTGCAGAGGCCCAAATAGTTGCACTTCATGTCTCTCACCAATTTCAACTCCAGATGTTTTTTTTGCTTTCTTAAGGCTCTTCCTGTATGCTTGGACAGTTTTTCTACATTGCTTCTAGGTCTATCCCTTCTTCCACCTCATGTATACTCTTTTTCTGTTTGACTTTACTCAGGAGCTAGTTATTCATAGATACATACATGCTTCATTTCCTGCTTATGAGGGTGAGCCTCATGAGTCTGGAGAAGATGACACCTGAAAAACAGACAGCTCTCCTGGACTCCTCTCGAGGATTGTATCCCATGAGATTCTCCCAAGTAGGTCAGTGAATAGCCCAAAGGCACCTGGAGTCCTTCATTTTACCTTTTTCTGTTCAGGATCCTGAACTCTACTTTCTGATGATCAGTGCAGCCAAGGCACTTCTAGTTTCACATTTCCAACTAGTTACTCTGTGTTTGCCTCTATGAGTTCCAGCAGCATGCCTCTGATACAAATTATACGCATCTAAGCTGAAATACAGAACTATTCACATGGTAGAGCTCTAAAATTCAGATTCCAGTCTTGATTCTTGAAAGAATTCCAATTTTATTGGAAATTTATGGTAAATCCTATTGAAAATAAAGCCAGCTTAGACAGGGTGTATGTAGGTACATGTTTTTTTCTGGAAAATACTTGTGGAAATAAAAATGCATTTTGAGCATAGATCTTTAAGACCAAAGCAGAGACCAAAGCATGGTCTTAGGAAATTATCAGGTTTGACTGTAATACAGAATTACTAAATTGTAGGGTTGGAAGGAACCTCTGAAGATCATATAGTCCAACCCCCAACACATTCATACATAGTTGGTTATGACTATTGGATACTGAGTACGTATATAAAGTGGGTATGTATCTGAAAAAAAAAGTAAATTCACACACTCAATGATGAAATCAAATGTGATTTTGGAGTAAGCCAAAGCCTTTTTTGTATTGCCTTACAAGTGTAGCACATTTTCAAATGATGGATGGGGTTGTAAATTAAAGTTGTTCTCTTCTTATGGTGAAATTTAGTCAAATCCTAAATATAATTTTTTAATCTGTCACTCAATCTTCAATAATTTTCTTCAAAGCAACAGACAAAAAAAAGCCATAAGATTTACAGACACTAATAAAATACACAATGCTTGCCAGTCCTTGTGTTGGCTTTCCAGCAGCAGTTAATTAACAAATACTATTCCCATAGCCAGTCTGCTATGTTTGATCTTCATGTGCTAAGATATTTGACAAGATAGGTGCTATACCTAGCTTGTTATTTTTTGTGTTTTTTTTAATCCAAAGCATCAATTCTAATGTCAGCTTACCCAAAACACAAGGGTTGAGGAGAGTAATATTTGCTAAGTGGAAAAAGACTAAAAGGGTATTGGGAAAATTATTGTTTTCGAGCTTCCTGTGAGATACTGCAATCAATGGAAGTTTAAAAATAAATAAGCAGGAGAGCTAGTGAGACATCTGTGTCAAAATACACTAATGCTCCAAATTGGTATGGATTTCACTGGGAAAAATCGTAAAGCTATTTCATACTCCAGCTATAGTGAGTAAACTAGATCTACACTTCTTCCTTCCCCAACAGAAGGCTAAATATTCAGTAGTGAGAGAGAATATTAGCTAGGTTTGGAAGGAAAATATGTCCATGTTTTTCCTCTATTTCCAAACTGACAATTAATTTGTGGTCTAATCCTTAGAAATTAGATTATAAAATCATTGGTTGTTGCATAATAAGCAGTATCAGTTATCAGGGTAGAACTTTTTGACCAGCATTGAAGGTAAACTAAATCAGAAACATTTCAAGGATTTTGGTTTAATCATAAAACCATAAAATGGTTTGGGTTGGAAGGGACCGTAAAGATCACCTGGTTCCAGCCCCACTGCTATGGACGCAGACACCTTCCACCAGACCGGGTTCTCAATTCTCCATCCAACCTGTCTTTTTCTCCTTTATATTTGAATAGTAATGTCTTCAAGGAAAACATATTTAGACATTTTAAAAGATTTTCCTTAATCTTTTATGCTAGCAGCAAATAATGTTGATAAGGGTATTACCCTTCAGTTTAACTTTGATATTTTCACTTAATATGATATGATGGGAAGGATAACAGCTGTTGTGAGAGTTCTCTTTCATTAGCAGAATCAACAACAGTAACCAAAATCTGTGAACTCAGAAATGGCTAAAAAGCCAGTTCATTCATGGTGTTTCTGCCACTTCATACTCACTTATTTGGCTTTACACTGGTAAGTTATATGGATCTCAATTTCACATGCAGAACTTACTATTTAGAGTAACAAGAAATTTAGGAAGTGGTAGTATTGGTTTTGTCTGTATGTAATTTCAAAACTTCATATGTAGGATTTGGGAATTTTTTCAGTTGCCCTGAGAAAGTTCTTGTTTCCTGGTCATCCACCTTAGGACACCAGTGTTAATGACTCCCACTCTGTCCTTGCTCCATAAGGTAGAGCTGAATTCTTCAATTTTTTCAAGATCTAACCTGAAACAGGTCTATTATAGAAATATCTTCCTGCAAAATGCAAATTAGCTAAATAAGTTGGAACCAATTAAAATCAAATATTCCCAACATTATCTTCTCTGTCTGCTCATATCCTCAGAAACTAAGGAATATTTCTGGATATGGAGTGCACATTGAATTTTATGATCAAGTCTGAGAAAGCTGATCTTTTAAGTAATGTTGTTCAACAAATCCACAACACGTTACACAGAACAGCATATTGCCAAGACCTTTTATCAGCCTGTTTTCCTAATGGAGTGCCCTTACTATATTGGTTCAGCCAAATCCAAATAAGCTGAAGGTAAGTCTGCCAAACTGCCCATTTAACATTGCACTCTTCTACATACTGAACAGTAAAATATAGTAAATATCTAAGAGAGAAACCTTGGGGTTTTTTTGACTTTGAAATTTAAATGTATCTGCAGACTTGTCAGCCTTTCTATAGTTGTTTTGTGGGAACTTAATGCCATAGCAGAGGAAAATGTGAGTAAAAGCAATTGGTCCATGGGCATTCTGCCCCTGTGAGTTTCATTTCTATTTAAGTATTTAAGTACTTGTGAATTTGTTGAGCAACTAATTTGCAGCTATTATGTGGGGTTTAGAAAATACTTTGCTTGGAAAAATTTCAAATATCAGGGAATGGAGTAAAAATTGTTCTTATTTATCACCTGTTTTAATCTATAATGTTCACCAGATAGACAATATTTTGAGTAAATCACATTCCTTTTTTTTTTTTTTTTTTGTATTTTTACTCTCCAAACTTCCTTGCAGGAAGAGAATAATCTGTATGTAAAGAATTAAGCTTTGAAAGTGTCAGTTGTGTGTTAGCGTGACAGGTAATGAGGCAATTTGGCAGGACATCAGAAACTAATTATGCTCAGCTCACATCAGTGTTGCTTTTAAACTGAGGCTGTGTCTTCTGAAATGAATAGTAGAATTACATAAGACAATATGACATGTACAGTTTTAATTGGAAGATCTAATTTAAAATATTTAGAGTGTTTAGAATAATCTGTTAATCTGCACCGACAAATTCTTATACAATTGATTAGGTCTCTTCATTGGGTCATACAATGACTTAATGTCAAAAATATTAATTATGAAAGTCTTTGCACATACAAATATTCAATCAAATTTTAAAGAAGGTATTTAGCTTTAATAGAAAGAAGATTTCACAACTACACACTGGTGTATAAAATTAACATGGAATAGCTATTAAAATCTGTTAACACTTTTCTAAACACTGTTTAATTTAGAAAGTAGTGCTTTGATTTGGTTACACAACAAAGCAATATTGTAAAAATTTCAAAGCATTTCAGAGATCATTAAATGATTTTCGTAACACTGATGTTTAAATATTTAATATTAATCTCTAAGGGTACTGTATGGTGTTCCCAGAACATTGCCACCTGTGGCATGTATTGAAATCAAGACTCTGTTAAGACAATTATGAATAGAGATGAATATCTCTCATAAAATGGAATACTAAAAAAATACAGAGGGAGGAGGAAGAGTTTTTTAATTTATGTTAAACTTTTGTTCGAGTCATGTACCTTATTATTCACTTCCACTATTTTTATTTTCCATATTCTTAGACAACTTATTTTGTGAGAAACATATAATAAGATTTCCTGCTTCCAAATTATTCAAACTACAAATGAAAACATGGATATATTTACTAATATGTAGCAGAAAATTACGTTTAAACACAGTAGGAAGAAGGGGGAATATCTCTGGTTTTATGTGCAGCAAAGCTGTTGCTTAATAGCCGCAATTGATTTTTACCTCAAAGTCAAATTTTGAGCAAACTATCACAGCAACATAAGTGATAACACCGGGAACAGAAATGAGACTTCTTGATTTAGAGGATAGCATACTCTTCGGTGGTTCATAGTCTTTCTCTCATTCTCCCTTTTCTTTCTTTGCCACATATTTTAGGGGAAAAAAAGACGAGATGTATTCTGTTCTACAGTGCAAGTAGTCCAAAGCAATGAGATTTCTTGTAAAAAGCAACCTTGTTGCCCTAATTGTAACTAAATATTTCTTGATATTCACTGTAGTTCATGAACTACTATTTTAAATAATGCTATTTCTTTATTATGTTGAAATGACTTGATTTCAGGGAGAAAGAGTTATTTCATATATTTTAATTTCAAAATGTAAATAAATGCACTGCTTCCAAAGGAAAGGCATTTTAATGAACTGAATAGCTTGCATTAATTAGCCTAATCCCTTATCAGTATTATTAAACCTGCAGTATTTAAATCCTTAACTTAATCTGACTCCATCCTAATCTGTACATTCTGAAAAGAAATTGTTGAGATCTTTGTGGAATCCTGGATGCTTCTTATATGAAGTATGATATGTCCAGAATATTTTTATAATCAAATAACTGTGGTGTACAGAATAATTTTGTCTTGGAACCACAAAACCTTTTGAAACAGGGAAACCAAAAATGACTTTTTGATCACAGTTTCAGGATAGAGTTAATTTAGGACGAAATTCAGTAGAAGTTGTTAGATATTTCTAATATTTTTGCACACTTCTTTATAAAACCAGACAAGAGTATCATTAATTATGTCTGGTTTAATATCACTGTTGTCGTGGTTTAAGCCATAAATCAGCCACGCAGTTTGTTCACTCACTTCCCCCTTTTTCTTCCCTCTGCTCCT
>JANRGW010052331.1:0-11425 GCA_024733675.1 Psilopsiagon aymara | reverse complement strand
GGATGAAATTCTTTAGTGTAAGGGCGGTGAGGCACTGGAATGGGTTGCCCAGGGAAGCTGTGAATGCTCCATCGCTAGCAGTGTTCAAGGTCAGGCTGGACATAGCCTTGGGTAGCATGGTTTAGTGTGATGTGTCCCTGCCCATGGCAGCAGGGATGGAACTCGATGATCCTGAGGTCCTTTCCAACCCTAACTATTCTATGATTCTATGAAGTACCTGAAATACAGTAATGCAAATAACATTCCTTTGCATAATCAAGTTGAATCACTCCATAAGAGCAGGTCTCTGATGTGACCACAGAGGTCTCTGATTGCTCCCACACCTCCAATGCCTTCTGAACAGCTGGAGTGTAGCTGCGAGTTATCACTAGACTCAGCTTCGCTTCCACAATTGCATGGGTAAAGAGAAGGTGAAGCACATAAAATGCTCACAGGAGAATTCAGTTCGTCTAAATCAGATGCACAGCGGTAAATGGTGGCGGATGATAGCTCCACTGTTTCAGAGGATCTATCGCGTGCTCACAAAGATTACATAGCTATACAATGTGTTATCTCCCATTACTTCTTAGATATTCTCGTAGGTGAAAATGTGGCAAAGTATTAAAACCAGTGTTTTAGTCAGTCACTTCTCCAACTTAATCTGTAGATCTTCTGTACTGAGCATTTATAGTTATTGGTACATAACATACAGGCAAGATAATATCAAAATATATTTTATTCTGGACCTCTTTCAGATCTGATTCAAATTACAGTTGTCAAAGCAATACAATGCAAAGGGAAACTGCAACAGAAAATGTGCCTAGAAGGGATATAACTGCCTTGGGGACAAATCATTGTGATGTAGAACCAAAATACATCATAAAGTGTAATTAACATGGTCCAGGACAGTATAGAACATCTATATCAGTCTTCTTTAGACAATAATCATGAAAACTGAACAATAAAAGTCCTTTGAACACGTACAAAAAACTGTCATGGGCTGGTTTACACTTTTACAACAGTTGTAATTTAACTGGATAACTGAAGAAATGATGCAGACATTTTAATCCAGTGCTATAGGTAGGCTCACAGAATTAGACCCAAAGGATTTGTAACTCCAAATGAAACCATTACAACTACAATGTCAATGTCAGGAGAGAGAGAAAATTACTTCTGTATTCTAGAATTACTGTTCTGCACACTGCAGTCTGTTGGGGACAAGATTGCAAAAGTACACTGGACTAGCAACAACATGCAGACTGTTTTCTTGTATTTACCCACAAATGTCAAAAAACATTATGAAGTAAAAATGAATGATTATTTAAAAAAGAAAAGAAAACAAAAACATGCCTCAAGTTATTGTCAAGCTTCAAACTTAAAGGCCGAGAAAGCGAATTATGTACTCAAAACTACTGATCTGAAGCACTATTAACACTAAATCTGCAATCCACAAGAAATGGCAGATTTTCCTGGTTCATCTGCCTTCCATTGGACTGACAGTAAAGACAGTCACGCCTTCACAGAACATGGTATTTCAGAGCTTTCTCTAGAAGGAGAAGCGAGGATTGTGCCACTGCTCTCCCCCTACGGAACATGTTAGGGATCTTGATGGAGCTTTACTGCTGTCTCCCAAAGCCATATTTGCTTTTAACATGCCACAATGTTGCTTCTGCTTTCTTCAGACTTCTGGAGAGTGTGAAACTGCTCCCACAGGGTAATAGCTCTACAGGACTTTGTGAAGGGAGAAGCACTCATGCTCGTCAATGAAAAAGGAACACTGGGCTAAATCTGGCAGGCCCTGCTGTGGCAAAACGCTCACCAAAGCCAAGGGGAGTCCTGGCTCAAGAGAGATGTGGCTCATTTTACCTGTGCAGCACACTGTGCAGTGTTACACAGACCCCACGCCTCCAACGCTGACTCTGGCAAGGTTTTCTCATGAGGTGAAAGACAATGGGATTATAGATATGTAAAGATCGGAAAAAATTGGGTCCCAAGGCTCCTCTTTACTAAACAGACAAAAACGTACAACCTCTTATTTACAAGCTGAAAACCCCAGTTTGCGATTAGTATGAAATTCCTTCATTCAGTAGAACTGAACGCATCAGCTGCTAAAACAGCTCTGTAGGCAAACTGGCACAACCGCCCTATGCCACCTACTATTCTTCCTAAACACAAAGAACACTGCGGAAGTACAATGTCCCATTAAATACCCTAGCATGAGGTAAGCAGTGTAAGGAAAAAGGAGTGCTTTTCAAAATGAAATTTAATTAAAATTGGAAGAAATCTTTGGCCTTTCTCTCAAGATGCATTAAAGTGTCATGAAATCAAGAAACATGCTTCAAAATGCCATGTCATCTAACTCTGGTAACTGTTACCTCCCTCCACCCAACCCAGAAAAAAGAGGCACTTTTAGTGTTTCATATAAGGTTTCCAATCATCTAGTAGACATGCTAAATAACCCTGCACAATTGTAGCCCCAGAATAAACTGAGTTTATCAACATTACAAAGAGTCTAAAAAAGCTTTTATGAGGACCTAGATATTCTCTTAACTACACTAAAAAGTCCACTGGTTGGGAATCTTTACATCAATTTAAAAATGCAGAAAAAAGTAAAGTAAAAATAGAAAAAGAGGGACTCTACAGAAACGTGGACCTAATTATGCAGAAATGAGAAATGGGATTCTGAGATGGATGCATAGAAACACAGAGAACTCGAGTGCAGTTCATTTCTTATTCCATCATTAATTGTGATCCCAGTTTTCCCCCTTCCTTTTATCCTCTATTTAGATGTTCGCCCATTAATGACTTGAACAGGAAAGAATAGGAACTATAATGTATGCAAAGGCTTATGCACATGTTTGCCTATAAATTTCGGAAACAGGCAAGACAGAATTACTCTGTATGTAAGACTAAGCATGTGCATACATTCATACAAAGTCAGGGTCTCACTGACATTTGGCATATCCACTTTATAGAAACAATTTGGACAGTCCACCTCACTACTGAAGACGAGGTTGTTGTGCTATAAAGGATAATAATTAATGTCATGGTTTGTTTTTTTTTTTTTTTTTTTTTTCTTTTTGCTTCATGTAATCACAGAACCTAGCACACCTTGCATGCATGCATTTAGCAATGTATAAAACAAGAGGAGAGAAGAGGTGTGAGCAGGAGCAGCACTGTGGCATGCTAGTAAAGGACAACAATAAAATACCTATTAGCCAGATCCTCTGCTGGTGGAAACTGGCATCATTCCACTACAGTGGGGCACTGTGGATTAACACCAGGTTGGGGGTCTCCGCCTGCACGTCCAGAGCACTCAAGTCAACATAGTTGATGTTCCTGCTGGACTGTGCTTCAAGCACCTGAAAACCCTGGACCTGTGAGACTGAAGCTCTGTTTTTCCTATTTCTGAATATGTGATTCTATGCTTAAGCAACCAGAATTACAAGCAAAACAGCTGATGATTGAGAAAGAGGAAAATGGCAATACCCTAAAACATGGCTGTGTGATTTTGCAGCTATGTCACAGAATTCCACCACAATTGTTTAGATTGGCTGAAAGAATCATCCAATAACTTGTATGAAAAAGAATAAACTGTCCATATTAAAATACAAAAGTACTATCAAGAATCACTTCTGACTTTCAAATTTAAACTCAGTGCAATTGACAAATGCATTGCTAAACGAAAAATGCAGTTTAAACATACTCAAAACATTTGTGTCTATTCCTGGGAGCACAGTTTAAAATTATTGCACAGACTTTTTTTTTATTTTTTTTTTTTCATTAAATGACAGAGGTCAGCCACAGTCATGGACCTCCAGCAAGAAAAGCAATATTTCAAGTGCCAGACACTCAATATATTAAATTACCTATATATTGTAACTCACAGGGTAATTGCTCTAAACATTTATAATATGTTCCGAACCCCTAAATATAGCTGGCACTGAACCACTGCAGATGACCATCCTTATGGATATGACTTTTTGTTGGTTTTAAATGCTGTGTATGATAGTACTATAATCCTGGGGTATATATAAAGAATGTATTTTGTTGACTTCTCTATACCACTGGCAAATTGCTACCCTACCTTAGCCAAACTCAGACTTGCTTCAAGTCACATTTATTCCATGAAATAGCAGAAATCAATGCCTAGAGAACAATGGTTAAAATGTCAAAGCTGCATTACCTCAATTGAATCAATTTGTACCTAACTTGGAGGGAGGAAAAATCAAAACAAAACCAAAACAAATATGTTAGAGACTAGCAATCATAAGCCACAAAATCATTTGTGATTGAAATAGTGTTATAAAACCGGTAACTTCGCAAAGCTCTGTAATATAAACCATTCCTTAAGTAAAACTCCTGTGACATAAATTTGACAACCTCTCTTTTTAGAAATTTACACTCTTGGAATCTTATGCAAGACATGATGCAACCTTTTCAACGACACGTATTCGTAAACACGACCTCATGCTACCATTTACAAATAAAATCACTATCAGTATACTTTTAATCACATGAGCAGAAAAAGGTTTGCCATATACATCTGTCATTGTAAGAAAAATACTCGATATTGTAAACAGAGTAAAAGACGCTATATAGTAGTGATTATTAAAAAAATAGCAGCTTACATCTACCCTATATTTGGAAAAAAATGTAGTCACAAGATACAATAAACTGCAGGACTGGAGCAGCAGGGGAATTAGTGCAAGTATTCATCTTTTAAATAAGCTGAATCACTGCTATTAAAATAAACTTGAAGCAAGTCCTCCGTTTAAGGTTTGGTTGGTTTTTTTTTTAAATCTAAGGTAGTAAACATTTTGCCTCTTAATGGCAGTGTTATCAAATATATGCCAAAGATTTTATTTTAATAAAAGCAAAATTACATGAGATACTTTTAATACTGGAGTTTGGTTACAATTATACGTCTAAGCTCCTACAAATAATGATGGGCAACTCTCAAAGAAGCTGTGGCATGAACCCTTGTCCAGAAAGATCTTAGACTCTGAAAAACAATCCTCCAGCTATGCTTTGCTCCTCCTCACAATAGTGCACAATTTAACCATACTTGAGCTATGGTCTGAAAGCCACATAAGACGCATTTTTCCTTTTTCTTTTTTTTTTTTTCTCCTCATCCCTGTATTTTTGTGCCCTTCCACTCTTAAATTTGGCAGAATTATGTCTCAAATAAGAAACTACTGCATTTCAGCCATGTCACCAGAAAATAAAACATAGCATTATACCCATTAATGTCATACTTTGTAGATGAGCAGGACGTGAAATATCACGCCTTGAAACAGGATTTTTTTTTCTTCTTTTTTTATTTTCGTCTCCATAATCCCTTTTCCACCCTCCCTCTGTTCACAGAATTGTGCTCTGGGAGCCACAAAATGTACCAAAACAGTACCAGGTTCAATCTACCTCTTCAAAGAATGCATTAAAATATGTTTCAAAGAAACATTTTTTTTCCAAGGTGAAAAAAACAAACAAGAAACTAATTCACTCCCTTACTTCATGCATCCGTAAACTTAACCAAAACAAAACAGAAAACCCAATGTTTAAAAGCAAAGAAAAAAAACTACTGCTGCAGATTTCTGTAAGTCCATTTTCTCTGTACACACAAACTGCTCAACTACTAAGAAGGAAAACAAAAATACCCCAAAATCCATAGTCACAATGGATTTAAAGGGCGGAAGGGGTAATGAAGGCTGCCATTAGTATCCTCTGAATTTGGTATGTATATGGGTCTGCTCTTGTATATGGTATATTTCTCTCTCTCTTCTGTTTTTCATATCCAAAACCTTTAAATGTTATTTCGGGGCACAGCAGATTCCAGCACTTGGTGAACAGGATTCACAAGCTGTGACAAAACTCTGTCATCCTCTTCAGGGTGTCATTTTTTTCCCCTCTTTTTTTTATATACAGTATATGTATATATTTCTTTTACGTTTGGCTGTAGTGGACTGGCCATGGTTCAATTGGGACTATAGCAGTACATGGGTCAGGGACAGTCATTTTGGCTATGTACACATTCATAGTCGGTCCATGGCTTCCAACTAATAGCGCTATTTCCGCAGGTCTAATACACAAACCTGCAAGAAAAAAACACATACAGAAATTGCACATGGCACAATATTACATACTTATGCAATAATGTGTGAAGTATCTAAGCAAACCCTACAAAATAGATTGTGTAAACTTAATCTTATATCTACTAAAAATAAATTGGGCAGAAAAAAAAATCACCAGGTGAACAATTTGTTTCCAGTCAGACCCAGGTACTGTTGCTTAATGAATTACTATCAGAAGACTAACAACATCTTCTATAAGTGGCTTTGCCTGTTATTTGATATTATAGAGCTGAGAACTTACTTGAATCTAGGCTATAAAAATACAGTAAAATGAAATGAAAAATTTGTGGCCAAATCTAGAACTGATCAGAACAATTCTGAATAAACAGTTAATAGTACACAAATTCCAGTTTTTGTCTTCACAAAATCTTCACCAACTAGTGCTTCTAGTTTTGTCAGATACAGGAATCTACAAAAGCTATGCTTTTAGTCATCAAACAGTTCAAAAGTGCCTGTATTTGCTTAGTTGTTACTAGCTATAAATACATTTAAAACAGGAGAGAAGAAGGGCTTTTGCTAGAAAATATAAAACAAAATAAGCTGAACAGTTTCAGAAGAGCAGAAACTAAATGAAAATAAGGCTGCTGTACGTACAATCAGCCTCTTGGGACAAATTAACTGGAAGACTGGAAAGGTTTCACAGCATATATATAAAAGGGCCATCAGGAAGGAGTGATAATTTCTACGCAGGGTATGTGCCTTGAGCTTTTTCTCTATGTATCATATTGTCTACACTTGCAGGACTAAAATGATATGAAAGACAAATCAGAATCAATTCTCTAGAATTTAATCTACCTAAAATCTAGAACTTCCTATTTTCTGTTCTTAGCTGTAACAATGTGATCTCGCTTACCAGCCTGGAGCATGCAGGATAGGAGAATGCTTTGGCACCTCTGTCAGGATACTGGGACTGGGCTATACAAAGCCACCAGGACTGCCACTTGCTGACATTTGTTAATCTAAGCTACAGCGTTTCAAAATACGATCCCCCTATGACTCTTACTTTATTTTAATTTTGTTTTTCCTTAGGCTCTCTTCTCCTTTTTTAAAAACCATGGCAAAAGAAAGAGGGGCAAGCAAAAAAACCCCAAGCATTGTCCTTGCTTTGTTAATATCTTACTGCAGTACTTTGTAGAACAGTGTCAGAAGACCAAGGAGGTGATACCACAGTACACTACTATCAGATCATAGGGGGTGCATTCATGATTTGTTAAACGTGAATTAATGTCCTGCTTTTTCTAAGCACAGTAAGCAGACTGGTATTTACATATAGCTCCTATCATTTTTAGTGACTTTTTAACGACAAGTATTCAGAAATTTGTACTTTGTTTTGCCACACTTTCTACTGAATGCAATGCAGAAGAGATATTATTCCTATCATGCACTGTAATAATATCACTTACACTGAACGTTTTCACTCAAAAAGACTAAAATTAATTTGTTTCCAGGCTACAGTGAAAAGACCAACTGCACGGAACATACTTCCATAGTAAGCTCCCATAGGTACAGAAAATCTAAATTAGAGGCATCTTCACTTTCTGAGATTTTTGGAGGATTTAGAACAGTAATGCATTAAGCTGGAATAAAGACATTCTCCTTACGACATTACTGAACTCTTACAGGCAAAATCTACAGGTGAGCTGACTGCATTCAAACTTCAGCTACAGAAGAAAATTTTGTCTCCATTGTTAGTTAAAAGAGCTCCAGAAGATGCTGGTTGTTACAATGTCAACCAAGTCAAGCAACACTTACTGAACCATCTGAAGCACTTGCTCCAACTTTGTCTCCTGCTGCGTTCCAGCAAACCTCAAAAATCCCTCCTGTTCCCCGGTAACTGTGAACTAGGGCACCTGTCTAAAAAGGGACAAAATATGTAATTAATTAATAAAACCCAAGCAAACAATTAAGAGATGTATAAAATCTAAAACTTTCCCACAGCTTTTAAAGGCTGAAATTCTCAGAGGAAATGACTCAGATGAGACTAGTGGATAACCTCAGCACCCTGTTAAAGGACATGACAATTATTGTATCTTGATCTCATGTTTGACAGGCAAAACTGGGGATGGCCACGGCTACTTGAAATGACTAAAATAAGCCTTTTAAAAATGAACACCCAATTAATTCCCAGTAGCCAGAAACCACGTTTTCTGACAGAAAGGTCTTCAGACTTTCATTTGCAATCAGCCTTTTATTTTTTTGCCTGAAATGCAAAGCCAGTAATAATGTTCTTTCTTAGACTCCTACAATGTGTCATCATTGCCTTCTCTCACTTTATATTCTCTTATTTTCAGTGAAATTCAAGGAAATAGATATCAGATTTGTATGTCTACACCTAGTCATCACTTTTCGAAGCAAAACTGTTATCAGGAGTTTAAAGTTCAGAGTTAACAAAGACAATTTTTGGACGCAACATACTATTGGAAACATTGTTGAATTTATTTTGTTGGAAGTGGTGTGGTTTTGGTTGGTTGGTGGGGTTTTTTGTTTGGGCTGGTGTTTTTGTGAGGTTTGTTTTATTATTGTTTTTATTTCTAAGTAAAGACAATGTAAATACATTTATTGCTTCACCACAGCCAAGCACGCAAAGAGATAAGTGTACATCCAGTAACAGAAATAATATTAGACCAAAGAGAAAGCGAAGCAGGGTGTTAGGAATGGCAAAGGAATTTGTGGCCAAAACATGGTGGAAGGGTGCTGATGGAAAAGACCAAAACACAAGCTTCTAAACAGACAGAAGAGCTATACCTGTGTATTCCAGATGTGTACACATTTATCAAAGGAGCCACTGGCCAGGTACCTGCCATCAGGACTGAAAGCTACACTGTACACAGGTTCTTGATGTTTTGTCAGAGTATGAATACAAATTCCTCTGTCTACATCCCATAACCTAACAGTAGAATCAAAGGATGCACTGCCAAGGAAAAAACACAGATTAATTAACATCTTGATTTGACATATTTTTGTTACTAATACAAACACAATATGATAAAGTATCTTACATGCTTCAAAACATTCTGTGAACCTACATATATAAAGAGTGAAGTAAAAATGATGTTTAACAGGTATTTAACATCAGGAATAAAAAGTACCTGGCTAACATAAGATTGGCATTCGGATTATTTGTTCCCGGTCCTGTAGGACTCCATTTTATAGTATAAATTTCTTTGTTGTGTGCTTGTAAGTCATGGACACAACTGTCTTGTTTCATACTCCAGATCTACAATAAAAAAGAAACAAAGACACTTAGCACAATATTGTAGTAAAATACTTTCTTCTTTATCATTCACAGCTTTTTAGGCCACTCAAAACATCTACTATGACTACTGGGTTTCTTAAGTAATTATGACAAATATTATTCCAGTACCCTCCATTCTTTGAGTTTTAAGTACCTGATGAGGTTAATGAGTAATAAAGGTACTGTCTATAAAAAGCAATCTGCAAGTGTTAACTACAAGCCTCTTGAAAAGTGCATGGATGGGAACTTCTAAAATGAAAGAATTTCATTTTAGAATTTCATTCCCATGGATGGGAATTTCTAAAATGAATGAACAATACGTATATGTGGATGTCTGAATTGACAAGCATCACAGTCCTATTTTTAAATGAACTTTTTGCTACACAGACTGAGTGACATAAAGGTGCAGGAAGTAAATGTTCTGCTTCCATACAAGCATTTTCCTGGCTTATTTGGATTTGCATTTTTAGGTGTTCGTTCAGTACTTCATTCACTTCCTTAGGACTGCAACTCCTCCACAATAACCTTCAACAAGCAAAGTAACTTTATTCTATTAAGGGTTTACACTGCCACTACAGAGCAGATTTTTGCCTTTTTTTTTTTTCTGATATCTGTTTCAGTAGTGCTTGTGGCTCACCTTTTGTAAGAAAAAGCTAAGAGAGGCATGTTTAAGCCCAACTGCATTTAAGATACAACTGAGGCATATGTTTAAACGAATAATGCTCTTCAGAACTAGTGCCTTACTGAAGAGGAAATTGATATTCAATCTGCAGACAGAATTAAAATTGTGTTTCCAGTTTAAATTGATGGGATCAAAATCTAGTGTCTTCAAAACTAGTAAAGATAGAAAGAGTTCATACTAGCTGCCATAGAGAGCATCAAGTTGGCATCACAAGAGAGAAAAATACATAAATCAGTCAATCAGTCATCTTCCATATGCTTCAAACCCATTGCTACTGCCATTGAAAAGTGGTCCACAAGTGACTAGTGATGTGTAAACTTATCTACAACCAATCAGTCTTCCAGATAATCCTGAATAAAATGATAAAATTCTTTCCAGTCTGAGCTGAATTCAAAAACGCAACCAAGTTAATTGCCTGAATTGCCTGAGCCCATAAATAGTGACATGTTCCCAATTGTCACCCCTCTACTCACTGAGAGGCAGCAACAATGCCTTGAGCTCTAGACTGGAATTTATCTCACTTGAGTTTCAGCTGTCTCAGTATTAAATATCTTGCTTAAGCTGGATATTTTGACTCCATCCACTGCCAATGGAGAACAACTGATGCTCTCAGGGGTTTACTCATCACACTCGACTTGGACACTTAACTTAGGAAAAGATGAATTATTCTCCAGTGGAGCTAGACACTCTGTGGACTAAAGATACCTAGACATCAAGCTTTATACTTAGATAAGGTGACTTCCATTGCAAAAGCCTAACCATGTGCCAGCAGAGGAGAGAATATCTGGCTACTCATTCAGCCATTCCTTATCTCTGACTAAATAATGGTGAGCTTGACGGAAATAACTGTCTCAGGGGCTACTAGCATGACAGCACTGTCAACATAAAATACAATAACCCAAAACTTGACCTAACATAGTGCTAAAACACCCACTAAATGTAAAGCAGTATGAGAGTAATAGGAAAGCATCTGTACCATGGAAACAGCACATGCCTGTCAGACATGAACCACCTCATTTCTTCTAATGTATCTAACCTGGTGGGACTCTTGTATAGATCTCTATCGGGCTTTGAAGTCATATGTGTAAGTTACAGTATCCTCTACATGAAGGAGTTTGCTCCAGTTCTACAAGAAAGCATGTTGCCATGAATTATTTGGAGGAAAATAACCCAGGACAATGGGCAACTAAAAACCTACACTGTGAGCAAAATTACACCCAATGAACTGGAAAAAAACCAAAAAGAGAACTCTCTATTTTTAAGACACAATATGCCAAAGATTTTAACCAAGAAGAAGGGAAAAATAAAGAAAAACCAAGAAAAGATAGGATGAGAAAGTTGGGGCTGTTCAGCCTGGAGAAGAGAAGGCTGTGTGGAGACCTCATAGCAGCCTTCCAG
>JANRGW010052329.1:0-23819 GCA_024733675.1 Psilopsiagon aymara | reverse complement strand
CCAAAAGTCAAAACCACAGCACTGCACCAGCTACTAAGAAGGAGAAAAATGACTGCTACTGCTGAACCCAGAACACATGGTCAGAAAAGATTCTAGATCTTTGATACCTTTGGCAGGACCCTACAACTTCCTTTCCTCCACTTCCAAAAAACTTCTTATATTGTTCAAAATCCATAGGTACACTAAGAGAAATCTCCCTTGATGCCAAAAGGCCATGTTTTAACTGTGGGAGTCTAAAGCTGTTTAAAGAGATTTGCAGAAGGACCTAGGCAATTTGAAAACCCCATGAGGTATCTATCTCCACTGCAAGGTGTGGAAGTATTGCAGGTACAATCTATAGATATTTTGGGACTGGGTGTCAGATACTTTTAATGGTATGAAAAAAATCTGATGACTATTTGACTCTAAGGTATATACACCATGATCTGCAATTACGAGTCAATTCTTAAAGTCATCCAAATCCTTCTTATTTTTACTGTTCAAAGTAAGAGCCTCTTGTTCTTTAATGTTACGATCATTTTTGGCCATAAATACGCACCACTTCCTTTAACTATTCTTAGATTCTGCAAAGCAGCACTTCTATGCACACACCATCATCTTCATGTAAAAAGTACAGCTAAGAATCTGATCCAAGCTCCAACCCTAGATTCAACTACAGAAGAATATTGCTGGGTTTTCTCTTCTGCACTGAAGTCAATTCTTGGGCCTTCATGGAGGACAGAAGTTTAGAAAAGCCACATCTGCAACAGAGGAGCCTGGTGACAGGAACTAAATTTGTTTAATCATCTGTTTTTAAGACACTCTCTCAATTTTGGAAGCTGACGCTTGGGAAATGGAAAGGAAGATAGTCACAAAGCAGATTTTTAGCAAACTGCACATTCTGGGCTCTCACCAATCAGTAGAAAGCAACTGGCTCCTCAGAGAGTGATTCAAAGCAGAGCCTGAATCACCCTTTCCCTCAGCAGTTGCATAAGGAGACCGGTCAAGAACACCCAGCTCCACAGAAAGACTGTTGTAGGCTAAAATAGTTCTCAGAAGGGTTGAAAACTAGGAGACCTAATGATCATGACTCTGTCACTGAAACACTGGGCAGTTTCTCAGTCTTACTGTAAGTAGGTTATAACAAAGGAACAGAAGTTTTGCAATTATCAAACGACTTGCAGTAATCTGTACAAGACACCATTGTTACCAGACAAGAAAGATGCACAAATATGGAGGCTACAGCACTGCAAGATACACACTGTGGAGCATATAATATTGATGATGACCAAAAGCAAGGTGGTCTTACTGTTCTTAATGAACTTAATGTTCAGGTAAAGCAACCAATCCCTTCAAGCTAGATTCCCTTCTTTCCTCTATGATCTGCCCAAAGCAAACAAAGCCTGAGAGCACAACTCACCAGTAAAATCTGTTTGGAGTGACCCGCTCATGCATTAGCTGCCATTTTCTTCCAAAGTCCATGGAGCTGTAAAGCTGAAAGAGAGAGAGAGAGAGAAAGCTTAAGCTTTGAGGAAGAGGAAGGACTGCAGCTAAATAAAATATTAAAATCAGTTCAGATTAAAGGACAGAAATGGACTGCCCTGCACAATTATCAATCAGCATCACTACCAGGAAAGGCTAACAAGGCAATTTCCTCCCCTCATCTTCAACTCAGACTGAGCTCTTGAGACTCAAAAGCAGATTGGCTCTTTCCAACCTTTTCAAACGTTTTTGTGCTTCCTGATCTCAGCTTTGGCTACCGTATGACAAAGCTGGCAGTCCCCCTGGCATTTTCAGCCCAACAGGAAGCAGGTGACTGTTGACATATAATATCTAACGTTAAACAGAATCAGAGACGAATTAGATCAGTTGACTATGATGTGATAGAGGGTTTGTACTCAAGGTCATTTTTATGGTGTTTACTACATCTCTCTTCTGTGTGGCAAAAAAAAGGAAATTGCCCTTTATTAATGTATTTTATATTCAGAACAAGTTCTAAATTTCGAGATAAGTTAGAAATCAATCTGCTCATTGGTTAAACATTAAAGAGAGTGAAGTGGCTCTTCTTGAAAGCCAAATCTGCAATATAATGATAATTTTGAGCCCTTCTGGCTAGCAAATGGCACAGCTGTTCCATGCAACTCCACACTAAGTCTCAGACATAGGTTTACTTCATACAAACTCCACTTAATGCCAGAAATACCATTCTCCCCATTCTCCATATAATTAGTTTATTACGCACAAACTCCTCACTCATAATCAAAGCATACGTAAGCTCCTTTTCCCCAATTCTGAGAAAGCCCGGTTCTTCAGAAAAAAATAAATTTTGAGAAATAACTACTCTGTTTTACAACTAGATCACAGAGAAATAAACAGCATGCAGCGTTTTGAACAGGATTTCAAATAAATTTAATCTGAAATAAATTCTGGCTTAATAAAATAAGGCTTGATTGCAGCCTAAGGAGGTAGATAACAGAGCTGGAAAAGTTAAATGTTTGTAATATCCAAATTTAGGTCCTTAATGGGAAAATGATATCATTTCAGAAAAGGTTCTGCATTTGATTTGATTTTGAGTAACTGGATTTACAAATCATCAGCAGGTCCATGTTCAAATTAGAAGGGTTCACAACCTAGTGATGTGTATTACGGCGCAGTTATGATGTATGGCTAACTGTAACTGGGAAGATAAACTGTATGCCCTCACATTGAATATTAAAGCTTTTCGAACGGGCAGTATATTCGACCAGAGATCTTCCACAGCCATATCAGAGCCGGATCACAGAACAATTTACAGAGGTCATTGGAAAGGGCTGTTTGAGCAGTGTCCAAAGCCTGAGGCA
Organism: Psilopsiagon aymara; assembly: GCA_024733675.1. NCBI lineage: Eukaryota > Metazoa > Chordata > Aves > Psittaciformes > Psittacidae > Psilopsiagon > Psilopsiagon aymara. The sequence continues at coordinate 21,000 of JANRGW010052329.1, read as the reverse complement.
GCTGATTAATTCTTACCATGCTTGTAGTCAACTACACAACCAAACTGCTGCATAGCTAGCAAAAGGAAACAAAAACTAAAATTCAGACCTCATGAATTATCTAATGCAACTGGTGTGTGCAAAGACAAAAGACTCAGTCTTTTGCATTTGTGCCATGGGAAGCTCAGCTTCTGCCAATGACAGCTCAAGCTGAACAAGGCATATAAAGGGAAAAGAGTTGGAGGCAGATATCCTCCAATATTCCTGTCAAAATGGGCTCCAGTTATGAAGACTTCATTCCAGCCAACACTGATGGGCCTGTGTTAAGAAATACTAGGAAATATTCTGCGCTCCCTGTTCTTCAGGAGATCAGACATGATCTGAATTTCTGATTTGGCTGTAATTAGCACTGTCACTAGATAAGGTAAGATACTGCACTAAAAGACCACATTATCTGGGCTTCCTCTGCTTTTCTAGTCAGACAACCATAGTGATAGTCTAAAAAAAATATAGTATAGAATCCTTTGACCGAAAAGTAATTATCTGTAGATACAAAATAAAGCTTAGACTGACTGACGGTAGAAGCAGTAAATTGAACTTGCAGCCTTCAGGTGATTTTGGATAAAGAGATAAGGAGGATATTATTCATTCCAAGAACATTTATTTATTCACCTACTTATTCTAGGCATTCACTTTGAATTTTAACCAGATGATTGAGTACTACATCTGTTTAAGGAAACAATTCCTGAAAGGTCTCTCTGGACAAGTTACTTTTCTAGTATTATTTACAGATGCAAATGTTAATGTTGAATTTCTAAATAAAATATATAAAAAAGCATTTTCTAATATGCATTAAAATTGAATACAAATACATATACCCTTTCTGCTCATCTCCTTTAGAAGAGATAACAAATTTAGTAGCAAGTACAGCAGATTTCAATGGAAATTATATTGGCCTAAGGCTGAATACTAAGCAATGGAAAGAAATGAGGTTTGTTTGGTGCCAAGATCTTCCATTTTTAAAGTTCTCCTCTGGCTCTTTAGCAATGAGTAATCTCTGGCACTTCCTTCTACCAGAGCATTCTCACACATTGGTTTAAGATGGATGGACTTAGTGCACCATGAAGGTACACTGTGAGTGTATGCCTTTTCTGCAAGCTGCTTGTGTTATTTGACCTACTCTAATAAATGAAAAATTAAGATCATTATGGGTCTTTATGTTTGATGGGCTGGTCTTGTGCCTTGCTGGAGCTAGAGCCATATGCAGAGGACTTGACTAAGGTGCAAAATCCAAAACCTGGCTGAAGGCAAGGGTGACAAAATTCATATTTTAACATGAATTCATAATCCTGCATCTACCACAGAGGCACCTCAGTAACACAGTCACAGCACTCAGTCAATCCCAGCAACCTCTGCACCTATTTGAGCAGACAGGTATCAGGAGCCTCCTAAAAGCTAAGGTGCTTTCGAGAACAAATACATAATGTTCAAATTCCCTACTGAGCCCATGTGAATGATGCTTACGTAGCTTTGCAGCAGGCAACAGGGTTTTTTACTAGGCATGACCCTATAATTTCTGCTTGCCTGCAGACTGGCATGTGACACTGGCACAGGGCAGATGGGATTTAGGAAGGTGAAGGGGCCAGCACTCCATGTCAAATAAATATAACTTTTAATGTGCTCTCAGGCCTGATGAAGCATCTCAAGTATTACACTTCAAGACAAGCCCTGACACACCAGCAGGATTCAAGAGCATCTCTGCTTTCCCCCCTGGATTTGGGGTCACATCAGTTCAGCAGTACAGGTGCAGTCTTTGAGAATGGGTACTGAGCACTGAGGACAATCCACCTATGCTCAGAACCTGTTTAGACCTACCATTAAAAAAAGGCTGTACCACTGATGCTTGCAACATCTTGCAAAACAATGCTAATCCAGTTGTAGTTCTGCTTGATAACTGCAATAATGTACAAAGACTTCTTTAAAAAACCAACCTATATCCTGCTTCTATGGGCAATGAGGCAGGACTGTTAACAAGGCACATCAGGCCCTAAACTTTGTATGATTGCTCAGAAGAAAATGGGCAGTAATTAGGTAAAAGGTAATTCTGTCAGAGGACAGCCAACCAACTCGAGAAACCCACTAACTCAAAAGAAGAGAAAGACTGAGCCTGCATGCCTGATTGCATGAGAAGTGAGAGGGACCTTTAACCAATAGGGGGTGAAATGCTTATTAACAAATTGTATAACTCTCAACCAATGGACAATAATTTCTTTCTTTGTCAAAATGTGTAAAAGCTTAAAATTATAATCATAGGGGTGCTTGATTTGTGAAGACTTCCACTGAACACCCTGCATAGAATAAATAATGTCTCCTTTCTAAACTAGACTCCCTGTCTTTGTTTAGAAAGCTCCAAACCAGAAACACTATCAAGAAGGTAAATAGCAAATGTTTACTCAAACAGCATCACAATACTCCACACTCAAGGGTGGTAGCACCAGATTTCTCACATCCACCAACACAGTCCTATGTTTTACCAAGAACACACAATTTGTGTGAGGAAAGACCTTGGCAACCTAAATGATACACAACTTTATTTCACCACAGGCCAGAACCTTAACTCATGCTTGTCTTGCTCAGCACAACACTGAATCATAAGGATATTACATACCACAGGCAGATTGCTGCTTCTTCAAACTCTAAGAACACATGCAACATTTTATTTAACACTGGCATCTTCCCAAGACAAGCAGCAAGCCCCTTAAAGAGGAAGCTTTATCCCTGATGTCAGATGCTATGCCACAGACATGTGTGATTGCCAGAAACAGTGGGAAAGGAAGAAGATATACACACATGCATGCAAGCAATGCTGCATATGAAAAACATCCCCATGCTCTCTTAATTCTCCAGAACAAATTCTCAGTGTGATAGATCCCGCTGGCTTGCTTGGATGATCTTGTTTGGTGCTGGGTAATTTGGTTTGGGTGTTTTATTTTCCCAAAGAAAACTACCAAAAAAAAAAAAAAAAAAAAAAAACCAACAAAAATCAAACCCCCCAAAAAAGGAAGAAAAGAAAAGAAAAGAAAAGGATGCTTTTACTGAAGAAGACAAATTTCTCTGAATTGGCACAGTGTGAGAAACTGGCCTGCTTATATCCCACTTATGGAGAGAGGGAAGAAGAATGAACAATGAAGGAAAAACATGGAAACCATAGGGAGACACTCAACTCCCTAATGGTAGTCATCAATGTCCGAGCTAGCCACCAAGGCTCATTTCCAGACAGGCAAGAAACAGGCTTGGGACAAAATTTCCATACTAAGATACACTTCTAAAATGGCTTATTATTTGTGCATTAGAAACCTCCATTTCTCTCCATAGATGATTCAGCTGAGACTGATTTAATGTCAGGTTCCCCGTTTGGTCTTCGTGGGGGAAGCAAGCAGAAGACAGAAGATTCAAGGCAAGCTGAAGAAAGGCCAAGCATACAGTAGACTGGGTACACTTTACACAGAAAGCAGCACACCAAAGATGTCATGTATAGGTTGAAAAACAATAAACAACAGACTAAAGAAATTCAGACAGCTTTGATATTTATAGACTTCTGTGCTCAAACACAGAAGAAGAATTAGGGCATCAGAAACATACATAAAAAGCTTATATTCAAATAAACTCAAATACCCTTCGTAGCTATGAAATCAGGCCTACTGGCCTGACCAAACATCTGGTGAGGATCTCAATAGTTTCCTGTCTGCCAGCCAACTCTGGAGCACAAATAATGGTGTCAGATAAAGCGAGGAAGAACAGCTGAACTATATGCACTTAAAAGAACAATTCATCTATTACAAACAAAATTTTGCTTCCCTGAGACAATACATCCAGCTGATGGTGGAAAGATGTATTTGTATTATTCCAGTAGTGTGAGAGCCATCATAGTGGTAATAACTGGGCAGCAGCTGACACATGGTAGCATGATGGAAGAGGAGGGGCAAATTAGCCCGGCCTGCCATGTCCTCAGAAGAGCATGATCCCAAGCAGTAGCTTGGACTGCTTACATGAAAAGATGGCTCTGATCCCAGAAAAGCACAAAAGCAAACTAACACCTTCTCAGCCAGAACTGGTGAGAAAAATCTACAAGATGTGTGTAGGGTTCCTGCCAAAAAATCAAACTGTGACAGAAGAAAAATAAAATTAGGTCAACATTTCTGCAGGAAACTGGACTGCGTGCGGGAAGGCTGCAAAGAGTAACACAGACAAGGAAGTCTGACGCAGGGTCTTAGATTTTCTCTACAGAGGGAAAATGACCACGATCACTGGAAAAAAAAATTAGAGGCTTTGAAACAGAGAAAGAATAGTAAACCACTCAGAAAACTGAAAGGTGAGTGTTTTCTTTACACTTCTGTGTTACTGGTTATATTGTAAGAGGAGAAGAAGCATTTCAGAAAGTTCGTTCCTAGAAGGAAAATGAGCTGGAGGAAAAATTCCCAACGCTTTTCAGATGCGAGAGTACAGAACAGAGAAGCCACGTCTGACAACTGCTAAAGATGACACATTACATGGACGAAGACAGCCATATGCAACTGTGTTGGGCTTGCATGACAAAGTTTTGGTAGTCGGGGGGCTACAGGGGTGGCTTCTGCAGGAAGCTTCTAGCAGTCCAACAAAGCCAACGCTAGCTCCAAAACAGACCCACTTCTGGCCAAGGCTGAGCCCCTCAGCAACAGTGGAAGCACTTCTGGGATAACAAGATGTAACAAGGGGGATAAACAAACCCTGTGCAATGGCAGTCGGAGAGAGGACTGAGAATATGTGAGAGAAGAAACCCTTCAGGCTCAAAAGTCAGCAAAGAAGGAGGGGGAAAGGTTCTTCAAGTGGAAGCTTCTGCTGCAGCCCATGATGTAGGCCATGGTGAGTCAGGCTGTGCCCCTGCAGCCTACCCAGGTCCACGGTGGAGCACGTATCTACCTGCACCGCATGGAGGACCCTACACTGGAGAAGGGGATGCCCAAAGGAAGCTTTGACCCTGTGGGAAGCCTACACTGGAGCTTTGGTGGGTACTTGGCTTGCAGCCAGGGTCAACCCACTACAGCAACAAATCCAAACTGCAGTGCAAATGTTTCTGGAGATGACAACAACACTTTTTCTAAAGGCACATAGAGCAGCCAAACACTTCAAGAGAAACATTTATAGCAAGATCTTGGAATGATATCTTGAGTAGAATAAACGGATGTCCCTCACATCCCCCACTGTAAAGAAAGATCTTTTTTCCACACCTAAAATTAGATTTAAGAAGGATTTAATAAGGTTGCCCTTACTCAGGGAAAAAAAAACACAAAAACAAAAAAAAGGAGGCTGTACCATAGGAGATAACTGTTCCAGCAAGTGAAAAGATATGAGTAATAATCGTATTTCTCCCTGTTCTCCTTTAATTTAAATCTAAAATTACACCTAACCCTTCCCAGCCATTGTAAGAATACTCCTGACAGTCAGATCCATCTAGTTACTATACTCTCCACTTGCTGAGTTTAGCCCAGAAATTCCAAGCTGAAAACATACTCCTTTTTTTTCCTGCTTTACTTTTTTCACCACCTGAAAATGGTGCCTTTTTCCTCCAGGTCCAGCTGACACTATCTCCTTATAATTCCTCATTCATACAAATAGTAATCAGATCCAAAATCCCCAAGGAATTCAACTTGGGATAGTAAACTCCTGAACAGTCAAGACTGACCCAAACATTTCCATTTAATACCCACAACACACCAGCCATTTGCCCTTACTAGTTGTTCCATTTGAGATGTCAGAATACTGTGATTTTCCTACTTCTCATAGTCCCAAATGCTAACTTCACTTGTGGAGACCCTCTACAGCAATCCTGCAGCCATCAGCTGCCCTCAGCCACTGATGTGACACTGGGAGCAGAGCAGAGAGTGAAACATCACCAGAGCAGAGCAAGAAAAGACAGATGACAGAATTGATAATTGGTAAGAAGACAAACAAGACAGATTTGGTGTAGCCATGAGGACAGAAGTCAGTACTACAGAAATATGTCCTATTTCTATGCCACATCTCCTGTCTTAACCTTCCTCACCTATCTTCGGTCCCTTCATTTTGGAGGAGAGATGGATACCTCTCCCTTTCAAAGCACTAGTACAATGTTTAAGGTGTGGGATATATGCAACCCCCTTTCTCAGGTTCTTCTGTGAGGCAGGACATGTTACTTGCAGCACAACAGGGGCAGGACTCAGATCTAACATGCTTCATTTGGGCGGCTGAAACTGGGTCAGGAGCAACCCTTGCCATGGGAGCAGCTGTGTTACAGCAGAGGTACTTCTGGAACTTTAGAGGAGAGAAAAAAGGGCTTCTCACTCTCTTGCTATATGCTGCTGGAAATCACAACTCAAGTAAAGCATCCGTGACAGCTCCACATGAAAGAACCTAAAAATAGATCCTTCTTCTCAAGCCAAAAGATTTGTGCAGCAGCTGGTGGAGCTGAGCTTAGAAGAAAAACCTCTACCAGCACCATATTTATGGGCTTTGTTTACACAGAGTTGTAAAAACTAGTAATTGTAATGAAAACAAATGAACCACTTTATCTTCTGCTTTGATTTCCTTTCCGGGCAATTAAAGGTTGGATCAACAGACCTCATTACAGCCCAAGGTTCTTCTCTAGTACAGTACAACCAGATTACGGATGGAAAGAGAACATGTCCACAGACTGCTGCATGTCTGAAACTCACCAGAGCTGCTCATATACCTAGAGATGTTATACAATAGAAAATTCACTGGAAACAGACTATTTTGATGAGAAATTGATCTAGACATTAATTAAATACTAAATGTATTTCTATTATCCGTCTCAAAGAGGAAAAACTCCATGTATCAGAAGCTGGAATGGTCTATTTGCATTTGAAAAACTCATCATGAAATATTTTAGATGCCGAGTGGCAAAAGTAGGTCTTCAGACATAAAGAAAATAGATTTCACACTCCTATTAAAAGTAACTGGCCAGGTATCATCTGCACAAAGCCCAAGCACTTTGGAAACACCCAGCTTATGTTGTAATTTTATAGCTCAACCCAGACGTAACATATAAAGAAACCTAGTCATTTAAGATAGTGTACTGATGTTATGTTTCATGATTTCACACTGCAGTTTGATTAAACCTGATGCTCAAAGCAAGACTTGCTGCTCTCTGCTTCTCCGCTTCATCTCCAAGAAAAGAGGAAAGTGGATTAAACTGGTGAAAAAAGTCCACTCAAAAACCTTCACATTTCAATTTTCCTTAAGCCTAATTGGTACTGAGCATACCCAGCCAAAAATTTGCCACTTGTGCTGAGAGGAAATCGTGTCTTTTCCTTTTCTACGGTGTTGCTGGTTTGTAGTGGAACAAGAAGTCCAGATACAGCTGCAACAGGAGCAGTGACACTAATAAACGTCACTAAAGAAATTAAGGCATGTTTCAGAGTCCCGGGTGAAAAATACCCTCTCTTTTTCCCACTATCCCCCCACCTCCAGATATGCTGGAGGGACTCCGAACCAAGGTGAAAAGGATTGCTTTGAGGGTCTTTTTCTTAAACCGAAAATCTGAGGAAAACCATGCTCACTTTGGTCAGTCAAAACACATTTCAATCATTTCCAAATAATTTAGCTTTAGCAACTTGCAATAAACACTATAAATAGAAATGCCATTTTGAGGGAAGGCTAACTTTTTTGATTGATTGTTTGTTCCTTCATGACATTTTAAGAATTTCAAAAACTGGGGAAGGGCTAAAGTTGAGCAATATGCTGGCACTGACCTGCTTCTGATGAGTGCTTTATTTATAAGCCTTATTGAAAACAAAAGACATAAAAGGTAGAAAAAAAACCCCACCAACCTAACAGAAACCAAAAATCCCTACTTCCAGAGTCTGAGAAGAGATTGAGACATAACAGATGAGGCAAGCAGCATGCCATGTAGGGGGACAGTTTTCCACATCAGCAATGCAGAGCAGAGAGTGAGAATACAAGGAGGCATGGATGCAGAACAGGAATGGGAAGGAACTGGAACTGTGAAGAGACCAGAACAGGATAGAGGTGGCAGAGTTGCCTCCTGCTATCAGGATCTACAAGGTGCACCAGTATTTCTTTGACAGGCATTCAATAGGCTCAGACAGAGGCAGAGGAGGGTTGCAGGCTGTTCCTGTTGTCCCCAGGTGCTGCTTCACTCTCTTCTTCCCTAGAATCAGGTATTAAACAGTGACAAGAGATTGAATCAGCTCTAATGGCTGCTGACTTTTCTCTCTCCAAGCCAGGATGGGCCATTACCACCCAGCTTCTTTTCAGCTTAAAAATCATTAGGCACCTTTTTGTCTAAGGTCTGTACTAACCATGTAGATATAGCCAATGGTGAGGTGCAGGTCAGCCTGCACCAAGGAGCAACATGCCCTCACAGCCCAAGAGGAAAATCTTGTTTGCTCCTGGGGACTCCACACTCCAGCCCTTTAAAAGCCCCTTCTTACACTCGCATCAATGTCTACACACAAAGTTTAACAATAAAGGGAAATAAATGGGAACCACATGTCTAATAGCAACATTTTTCATTCAAATGTGCTTTATTGTGTGATATATGCCTTTAATTACAGTGCAAGCATATGGGTACATTCGTTGCTATTACAGACCAATCTTTCATGTTTATTGAGCATAAGACTACAATGTGCAAAGCAGGAGAGGCTCAGACATTAGCCAAAGAGAGACATAAAAATACAATCACGTGGTTGGCTCTTCCTCTCCTTCCTTTACAAACCCTGTGGCACTATCTGTAGGGTAACCTCTACATTATGCAGAACAGGATTTAACGGAAGAGCATTTTTTTCAGACTAGCGAAAGAAAGATTGCACACCACCAAACCACCTTCCAAATTCACGTAAGATCTTGTTGAGTTATTTCTTCAGTTCTGAAATTGTACACGTTTCTGAAAAAACAATCTCTGAAATTGTATGCAAGGACATTAATGAAAAGGGTTTGAAACTGCATTTAGAGCTGCATTTTATTCTGAGATGTAATCGCTGTTCATATAACAAATTTCACATGGCTTGAAAGAAATAAATACAGTTTAGGCTCAAGCAGAACATGCAATTTTGGCAAAATTAAAGCAACATATTTTGCTCCAGGTTAAATCATATTTCAGCAAACACATTCACCCCTGCTATCCAATTCAGCTTCAATTTTCCATTCAGCAGTATTTTTACAAGCAAGAGATGTTATTCAAGACAGATTCCAAGTTTTCAGACACCAGGCAGACACACACACCTAAAACTAGTGCAGCTCACACAGGTGAAAATGCTGTAAAGTGAAGCTGCTCCCACCCAGGGTCAGTCCTCACTGGTTTAGATGTCCACCCTCCTCATCCAGTTCTCATCTCGCTAGCTGAAGAGCAGCAAACTTCACAGGTCCTTAAGACCTGCGCCCCACTTCTTACTGGTGGTGTGCAACTCTACTCACACATAAAGTCAGAGCAGTCTTACAAACTGTCCATATTCTTCTATTCTATTCACCTATGAGGATACTTTGCCTCCTCGGCCTGAAGCCTTTTGTTTTGTCAGGGACTGACAAGATGAAAGGAGGGATTGTTGCAAACTGTTTAGTGACCACTTACTCATACCTTTCCTAAGACAGGAACTCAGCCGAGATCTTGCCAGATTTCAAAAGCTGACAAATAGCTCTTGTCATCCTCAGGAAAAGTGAAGAAATTACATTGCACTGGCTCATTGTGCCAAGCACATTTCCTATGAGCACCCAAAATCAGGGCAAGCAAAGGCTGAGCTATACAAAAGATACACTTTCTGATGACTGAGGAAGCTTGTAGCTGGGCACTGAATAAAGACAGGCTGCTCCAGTTAATCCGCTCTGTTCTCACCCTTCTCTGTTGGCACAGATTGTGGCAGCCTCTGGGTATGCACACACAGTAACAAAGCCATGAAGCTGGAGGGGTTTGCTCTGCTCAGTGGCATTAGCACATCAACCCAGCAGGTTCACGAGCCAAGGCTATTCATTCAGTGATGCTAAACACATTGCTCTCCATGGCGTAGGTTTCACCCAGTCTGAGGCAAAGCTGTATGCACTACAAAATGCATAACAGGCAGAAGTGCCAGATAACTTGGGGAAAAGGCAGTAACAGAAGTGAACCAAGAAAAGAGGTTGAAGAGCTGAACGTGTAGAATTTCTCCTAGGATTGCAAAAAGGAAGCACAGAACTATCCATCTGCATGTAAACAGGATAACACCAAAAAAAAATAGGAAGCTTTGAAGCCCAGCATGAGTGGGAAGGCAGAGACACATATTTCTAATCCTTAGAAACACTTCCTAGATACATTTCCTTCTGGGAAGCCACAGCAGATGAAAGTACATTTGCTGTACTCCTTAGGAAGTACTATGCTATATACTGCCTGGGAACAAGGCCAGATACTGGATCAAGTCAGCCCAGAGGAAGGCCCACCATAGTTAATGGGAGTCCCCCAAAACAGAACACAGATGCTATCTATAAGACAACTATGACCATGAAATAAATTTTATATGAAAAAAGATTATCAAAACAAGGTAGAAAACGTCAGCTTCTGACTGCTGAAGATGCAGCTTCAGCAAATATCTCTTACACAAACACCCTACCTCTTGTACCATCTTCTACAATTCATTCTTTTAGGATAACTTCATTACCACGAGCTTCTCATATCCTATCCTATAATAAATCAAGAGAACTACAATTTAAGATTAAATGGCCTGTACATCTTGGTTTGCTGCGTGCTCAAGTGCCAAAACAAACCCGCTTCTTCAAGCTTGAACACATAACATATTAAAGAAAGAGTTTTCAGACTTACTCACCTACTCCCCAGCCAACTCTGGTCTCTACCAGGGGCTCTGCTAGCTTGAAGATGTTCTCCAGTACTGCTCTTTAGATAAGACTCTTGAAATTCTGTGAGGTAATTCAGTTCAGCTGTACCTAGCCAAATTTCTCATTGGCCAGATTCCCTGGCAAGTTATGCATTGACAACAGGCAGCTATTGAAGGGAAAAGCATAGCCTGATTACATAGGCACCTATCTCTACACACAGAGCCAAGCCAGAGATTACATGTAGGAAGTGATTTCAGATCTGGGAAGCTCCAGTGGAATATCCTTTCCTCCACCCTGAACAGCAAGTGATCTCATGGAATACAAGAGGTGGCGTCCTCCCTTGCACTTCACAGTGATTCAGCTCACCCAGGTCTAAATGTGCAAGGGAGACTGACAACACCACCCACACCCAGCATGAAGGACAACATATGGATGTTTACAGGAGGAACCCAAATGAGCAGTATCATTGTAAATGCTCGCCATCATCAGGAACAATTTAGCCTGACAGTTGCAGCAGAAACTGTCACTGCACTGAGGCATCACTGCCAGAAAAATCACCAAATGAGAAAGTTGCATGTTTGAGGGATTCCTTAGGGCTGCTGGGCATACACTGTTTACACTGCCATCTCTGATTCATCCATCACCGGGCTCCTACAGTCAAGCAGTAGAAAAGTGTACCTTTGGAATAAATGAATCGGCAATTGCAGATCACATGAGGAAAAGGAAGCTCAAACCTAACCTCTCTCAGCAGTATTTTAGATTCCTAGGTATTAATCTCTAGTACCTACATTTAAGCTATTTATCCCATTTAGTTCAAACTCTAAGTACCTTCAACTCACCTTATGGAACAGTGCGAAGGAACTCCCCCACCCCCCAAACACAGCAATAGGTAAACCCAACCTAAGGTAACAAGTCGTCACCAAATTTGATATAATATAGCTTTAATTCCTGAAGTTAACCAGTTCATAGTGATGGTACAACATAATTTATTAGACCAGGGAAGGCTGCAGAGAAAAAGTAAAGCATTCTTCTCCATGCTGTCACTACAGAAAAAACATAACTCCTGTATCTAGAGAATATCAGACTCAATTTTGCAGCAGAACTTTCCGGCTTGTCATATTTGTGCCATTGGGTATTTGTGAATAACTCGTGTAGACTTGCACCAAGATCGGAGGAAATCAACTGGCCTGAAGCAAGTGCTGTGTTAGAGGACAAAACCAGAGTCCCTGTTTTGGCAGCAAAACTTTTGATGACATTATTGTTCTGCTACTATATAGCAGGGAAGTCCCCTTGGGTACAGTATATTCTGCTAACGTGTTATTTGTACGTGCTCTTATCTCTTGAACATTGCAAGTATAAAATGCTACTAAATCTACATTCAGACTGCTTATGATCACTGAGCCTCTGGCAGATATGAGATGCTCGAGGTAGGAGGCTGTGGGAAGGATCAGGTTTTCCTCCATTTGCACTACAGAATCACAAGGATTTTCTATAAAACTCAAAGTTTTGTCATTTGTTTGCTTTACCAATTGTCCTTCTCTCAAAAATACCACCTTTCATTTTGGTGCCTCAGCTTCGCGTTTTGTCATACCCGCAATACTTGAGATGTGCCAAAATTTTACTGCATTATGCCCCAACTTTCAGTTTATAGCTACCCATGGTCCTATAAAAATCAATTGGACACAAACCTAAAGAATTTTATTACATTGGAAGAACTTCTTGTAACTGCCACAAAACTGTTGTGGGACTTCTATTGCAAAAATAGAACACGCACAAAAGCGTGTGCACATGCCATGCAAAGAGGCCACCAGTCTTCTCCCAGACAACCTGTATCGAAGACCAGGTTGAAATAGGCACCAAAATGTGGCTGAAGATGCGCAGCATCTGTAATGATGAATAAAGATCTCTCTTAGAAGCATAAATGGCCTGCAGCAGAACAGTGCTAGAATCAGGACATTATTAAAATCTTGTCTTTCCCACCACCACCACCCATTTTTTTTTACAGATAAAGCTTCACATTTTTTTTATTTTGAGGAAACATTTGAAAAATTATCCCCAACTTTTCCTCACTCAAAGAAGCATCAAGAAGATTTGAGAGAGGAGAACCGAAATTATTTAGACACCTTCCTGATGTTTTTTCTGCCAAACTCATGACTTTCAAGAGACCAATTCATGACTTCTAAAAGCTTGGGATTTCTAGTTTTAATGCGCTAGAGCAGAAATCCAGGCACTGGCTTCCTTTTTCACCACTAAGGCAAAAGTTTTCATGCTCATGCATGAAAAGCTGAAACACACTGAGTTACCATCGAGCGGATGGGTATTTGAATCATCCATACCTACTGTGGGGACAAAGGATTTTCAGCTTTTCCTCTGGCACCTTTATTCCCAAGAATAATATTGATCACATGCAGTTTTTATCAGAATTTAAAAAAAAGGGGAGGAGAAAAGATTTAATTTTCAGATGTCAAGGTTGAACAATGGAAACGAATAGTTGCCTTAACATGAACAATTGCTTGCACAAAGACAGATGAACCCAGAGGCTCTGCATCACTCAGCAGGTGGACTTTAGGAAAAAAACCCTGTACACTGGAAGGAGTAAACATCTTGTTTTCTGCGAGGACAGAATACCATATGTGTTTTCAGGCCAGATCCTCCAGTGATGTAAACCAGCACTTCCCTGCTAAAATCAATGGACTCATACTGAATTTCAGCTGCTACATATGTGACCACACACATCCTTTGTTAACCAGCTCAGGCGTGCCGTTAGATGAGGATGTGATCCATTTCCCTGCTGAAACCAAGCACTGGAGGAAGTGATGGTTTGTAGTGATTCAAAAAGGGGAGCCAGGGGAGGGGGAGAGAGAAACCTATTTGCAAGGGGAATTCTGAGACAAAAATAGGGCCCCATGCCAGCTTCCAGTATTATAGACATCTATTTCATGCAATAGGCACTAGATTATTTGAGATCAAATGCATAAGGTTTTTAGTATACTGCTGTGCTATGAGTATAAAGAAGGGCTCTCCCTGCTCTGCGGCACATTTACAACTACAGCACTTGCCGATGTGAAATCCTACATGGGGTCCCCACCCCAACCCCACTGGAAATTCTGCTACAGCCAGAAACCTGGGGAGAAATTAGGATGCAAAAAGAGTGACATTTCTATAGTGCCACTGAGCCAGTGGAAAGGAAAATAGAACATGACTTTGGAATTCTGGATAATGTTGCAGCTCTGTCACTGATTAGCTAGCTAATCTTTCAGGGCTCACTCCATCTTCCTGTGCTTCAACTTCCCTTCAGCCCCTCTTACCGCCTAATTTACTCTGCCACTGTGTTGACAACCATGAAGCTGTGATTTCTGAGCCAATTAAATACCTCTTGCATGACAGTGGTAGGTAACATGACCAGAACATGACTGTGGTAACACTGGGACTGCTGGATAAACCAGATGGTTCCTCCTGATCACGGCACACATGTACCGACTAAGAACTGATGGTGCAAAAATCACCAGAGCATCCTGGGATATACAAAATTTAGTTATGCTTCACAGAAGAGCGGTGGAGAGGAAATATCAGCTCCCGCCTGCTCCTTTTCTGGCATTTCTTCGGTTCTCAGATACACATCTCTCAGCTGTATGAAAAGATTTTGATAAGATACAGCAACACTGTCCTGTTAAATGGATGTGACATGCCCAGCAGGAAAGCACCATGCAGATATTGCCATCATAAGAAAAGACCCCCAGTGAAATTGTCACAGATGCTCTGTGCGGTCTAGGGCCAGCTCATAGGATATGATGACCTGACTGGCTGCACATCCTCAATTGCAATGGAAAGCACAGCTACAAAAGCAGCTAACAGCAAAACAGCAGCAAAGGCTTTGGTACTTGGCATTGTTAACCACAGCCAAGACTGTGTCAGAATCAGGACTGTGCACTTCCTAAAAGCTCCCGTTCCTGGATGATTCTCATGGCCCCCTTCCCAAGCACTAGCATTTTTTTTTTCAGTTTATACAAATATGCCAGAGGTTCAGCAGCTGCTAACAGGAAGCTGAAACACCCTGAGGCAGAACCGAGAGCAAGGGACAGCCTGCTGCCTCTGGGCTTGCTATTGCTGCTCCTGACTGTGAGCTCCCAGTCTGACAAATGGAAATACACTCCCCAGGAAGCACCCTCACAGACAGTCCCAGTTCTTGGTTCCTGATGAAGTAACGAAGAGGCATGTGCAGGTACTTGCACGGGAGGGAGAACTGTACCTTGACCTCTCAGCATCATCAATCCAGTTGGCTGTCTCAAGGACACTGGGCTATTCCATCTCAGCCATCTGTCTTTGAGGACATTAAAGATGAAAGTATTGTCTTAAATAGCCCACCACCATCCTAATGTGCAAAACTCCCAAACAGTTAGGTCTTGTATTGCCAAGGCAATGTGCAAACACAAATTAATGCCACCATTAGCCAGACAGAAAAAACAGTCCCTGTCAGGCAGACTTCCAACAGTTTTCAGCTGCCTGAATCACTGACATTAATGGAAGCTGCTGGGCCCCAAATCCTTCTGGGTAAAGCATGACTTTTCTTGGTTAACAAAACGTGACAGCTTCTTAATCAACATCTTCCAGAAAGCACTCTTGATCCAAGGGAATTAAACAGTGTCCCTCTGTATTGAAATCTACATGCCCACAGTCATAATTTCAGGTGCTGGCAGATCCATCTTCCCCAAGCTACAGCTTTAACATCCTGAAGCATTAAAGAAAGCCAAAAGACCAGAAAAACCCGAGAGAGTGTAATTACCTAAAATCCCAACACTAAAAGCCCACATATGACTTGTATGTCCTTGCAGACACTTTTCAATAGTGAAAGCCTGTCTTTAAAACTACTTCAAACCCTAATGTGTAAAAGCTTCCATACTTTCAATAGGCCTTAATCTACAAAAGCATTCATGCATAATCTTAAAATTAGGCCCAGCTAAACCAATTGGCCACTCCGAGGTCAGCGTTGCCTTTTTTTGTATTAAGTTCTACATTTTACAAGTAGTGCTATTTAAAATTAAAATTTCATTACAATTCACACAGGTTAATGTTAATTTTCACAGGCTCCTCTCTGTTAATTTAGCAGTGGTATCATGGACAAAATTAATCCTGTTGTTCTTAGGCTTGGAATAGTACCATTTCTAAACTCAAGCACCACATTGAGTCAGTGTAATGAGAAGGGAAAGGTACTAGGCTGAAGCTTTCCATGGTCCGCAGACATCTGAGTGGAGTCAACAGCTGAATTGCACTCTTTCTTCAGCTGAAAGCGATATCATCTATAATGTTGCCATCCAGCCAAGGAAATACTGAGACAGAGCTTTGAAAAGAAATATGGAAGGCAAAGAAAAAGAGAAAAAAAGAGAGAGAGAGAAAGAAAGAAAAGGAAAAAAAGGCCAAGGAAACCCTTCTGAATTAATCTAATTTCATTGAAGCAGCCTGGTAGGTAACTCATCTCTACACGAATTCTGATAAACAAAACATTGGGAATTCCATCTTTGCTTGCACATCATACTTCTCTTCTCCAAGGCAGGGGTCACTATAACCTGCAGGCACGATAGCAGGAACTAGGAACTTAATGCTTTTTGCTGCTTTGATCATACATGAATCATATCCCACATAATCCATTTTGCACACATCCAGACAGCAGGGTTGGTTTCAAGTCCCCTAATCCCAGGTAATATAAGAAATACTTACATTTCAGAGAAGGAAATTACTTCCTTGACAGTCAGTGGAGGCCTAGTCAATACAAATGAGTCTAAAGTACAATTTACCTCATCCTAAAGCAGTCACCTACTTTTGCTTCCAAGGATCAATCAACACCATTCAGTAGATCACCACCAACTACTCTGTGCAGCCGTGGTACCCAATACAGGTATACATTGCTACACTTTAGATCTTTACAGTCAGGCAAAATAAATCATGCCCCAAGTGTTCTTATTCTTCAGCCTCCCTCATTCCTTCACATTTACTCCCATCTTCTATATTTATAACCACCTCTCACCCCATTTAGGCTCAAGATAAAATCAATATGCAGTCATGATTTAGCATGGCCAGGGAACAAACCACAGGAACCCTGCTTTGTTACATAATAAAATAGGTTGCTTCAGGAGAAGAGCATATTTAAACATCAAATGTGTCTCGCTCCATTTATCTCTGTATTTTCCTTTTCAACGTGAAACCTGTTCATGAAGTATCTATAACATAAATAAAAAGTAATAGGAAAGTCTGTACTACCTAAATCAAGTTTCAAGAGCAGTTACTTTCTTTTTGCTTCCACATATCAACACAAGCCCAAAGTTCACTATTTTGCTAGGACAAAATTCATCGAGCCAGGGTTACATAATTTAATTTCTCATCTCCTATTAAGACTGCCAGGCTTACAATAATCAGAATGATAAATGCAGAGTCATATGTCTTCTTCCCTACAGTAATGCCCATCAATACTTCAAATGCAAACAATTGTGACATTTGACTTTATAAAAATTACCTGCTGCACCAACACCACTTAATTAAATCACTTTAAAACTGCTTTTGTTACACTTAATGAATGATATATTATACTGCAATGAAACATGCAGCAATACAAATACTTCACAATGCCAACAATTAAGGCTCACTTCACTTACGGCAATTGACAACACAAGTACTCCACTTCATTCAGTTTGTGCATTCCAAATGAACTGGTTAGCAAAAAGAGTGCTTCTTTGCTAATGAGTTTTGTAATCAAGGCATCTATTTTAATTTCAAATTGGCTAGATTGGGGGAAATTGCTGAACTAAATGACTGGTTCTAATTAGGATTATAAAAATATTCATCATGCAGCAGAATTAGTGCAAGGTCTTGATTTCCCTACATCTGCATATAGCTTTAGTTTAAGAGTGGAAAAAAAAAACCCAACCTCCTGATAAATTGTCTTCCTTTTAATGAATTGAACAAACACTATATCTGTTTCAGTAGTCCTTTCATTTAAAGGCACTGATACATATTCATGATTTGTAAATGAAGTTAAGTGATTTCGATTCTTCAGTTCATTACCAGATTGAAGAAGAGACTTTGTAAATTACGCTTAAATATTCCCAATCTCAAGGGTTTTGGGTTTCTTTATGCTTGTGGGTTTTGTTTTGTTTTGTTTTGTTTTTAACTTAGCTAACATTTCAGTTATCTGTTTGACAGGGCCCTGCCCGCCTGGGAGAGCTGCTGGCAGGTGGCTTGTCCAGTGACAGACACAAGATATGTTTGTAGAACCTGATGTTCTCAGAAGAGCATACAAAAGGCAGAGAGATGAAAGGCTTATTTGTGGTTAAGTCATGGGAACAGGACTCTATCTGGGTTCAGTTTCTGACTTTGTTCTAGTCCTCAGTGGTAGTTAGGCAATGAAACACTTTAATGACCTGTGCCTGAATACACTATGGATGCTCCAGGGACAATGCTTTGTCTGTCAGCTTCACGTTTAATTGTAAGTTCTCTGGGGCAGGGATTGCTTTTTATCATGAATGTGTAATACAATGGACCAGTCAGTATGGTAAGGATTTCTATGAGCAGTTACTGTAATATGGCTTGTATTAAACACAAAACACTAAGTGTTCCTTTACAGCTGGGTAACATACTCACTTTGTTTCATTCATCAGCATGATAGGTCTGTAAGAGTAATTGCTATTTTGTCAGCGTCCTCTATTTCTTTTCCCTTTAGGTGAAGAAAAGAATGAGGCAGTTGTGCCTTCAGCTTCGCACTGCAGGGTGCTCAAATGTCAAGTGACTGGCATAAGACAAATTTGAAAGCTGAGTATTGTATCCATAGGACTAGAACCACAGTCATCGTGCTGTTCAGATATCAATGAGCCATGATGAGAAATCAGCCCCAGTGTGTTCTCTTGCATCATACAACAAAATGGTGATTCCACCATGAGGATTCACACAGAATCTGCTTATTTTCCTTGTTAAATGTAATGTTCACATCTTCCTAAGAAAAGCTGAGTTTCTCCCAAGAGGTGCAGTCTCAGGCTGCTACTGATAAAAGGAGAGACTGCTCACACTTCTGAAAACTACAGTTACATCTGAATTCCAGGACCAGGGCTGCTGCTGAGGACCAAGTGACAGCTCTGGATGTCTGCTGATTTATATCAAAATGAGATGTTATCCAGCCATCTCTCCTCATCACCTCCTTACCTCAGTTCCTAAGGAAAGAAAACCAGAGGCCTGGACTGGAGTCATGTCTCACTTTGGACATCCAGCAGCACACACTGTTTAATTTCAGCACGACTGCAGAATGCAGCTGCTATCTTAGAATCACACTGTCCAACATTAGGAGTTCCAACTCAAAGTGCAATATCCTCACCTGAACAGAACCCTGAAGTCTCCAAGTGCCTAGGTTTCCATAACAGGCATAGAAATATCTGAGACTGAGGATGAAGCACTTGCTAGGAATGAAGGGGAACACAATTCCCTAGTGTGTGCTAAAGAGTTGAGCAGAGCAGATGAAGGAGCTAAGCCTGAAACCCTGCACCACTGGCACCCCTTGAGACACAAGGACCAAGGGTTCTTCAGGGCACAGAGGGGTCTCTTAATGGCCCAGCTCAGTGATCTACCAGGACAGGAAAGGAAGAGATGAAGAGCTGTTTTTTTCTCCCTGTGTGTATAAAGGTCTGGCTTTATATTATGTAATGACACCTCACAAGGAACCACATGGAGAGGACAAGAGGCAAGGGGTGTAAGTTGCAAGAGGAAAAGCTGCATCTAAGAAAGGCTTCATTATAAGAGGTTTCATCATAAGAAAGACATTTTTTACACTGAGATCAACCATCAGAACCTATCCTGCAGGGATGTACTGGAGTCCCCTTACTGGAGGCTTTCAAGACATGACTGACTGCACAGGGTGCTGGGTTCCCTTTCTCACAAAAGGTGGATCAGATGATCTTTTGAAACACTTCCAACCCAGGCTGTTCTATGAGTCTATGAAACCAGCCCATCACAAAGCATTCCAGACAAAGATGGATGACTGCCATACAGTGCCTACAATAGATGAGTGATAAGGTACCTACATTTTGAGAAGAAAATGAATCTAGCCTTGCCCTCCTCTCAGCAAATCCCACTGGATTTCTTGGGCAGCACCCTACCCAAAAACTGCACAGTGTCCAAAAAAACCCACCCAAAACCAACAAACAAAACTAACATCCCATCCTTAGCTGTCTAAGTGTCCTGTGTCTAACTGCCTAACTGTCCCCTGGCATACTTGGAGCCTGTGTCCAAACTCCAGGGGAGAATTCTGCCTGATGGTGGAGGCATTAGCCTTATGGCTCTGCCACTGGGTGTCTCCATTAAAAAACACTTTTTCAAGAAGTCCCAGCGTTATCCATAATTCTTTTTGATAAATTCAGCAGTGTCCAGTCAAGATAGCCAGGACTCTGACATTCACCACGTTTAATTTTCAGATCATAACTTGCCACATCTCTAATACTGAAGGAATCTCCCCAGTCAGACCTGATACTGTCTGCCAGGTACAACGTGGTAATAGAGCACACTGTTATCCTGCACATTTTATTTACTGCCTCATTCAACGACAGACTAAGACACACGCTTTCTTTTGTTCACCTCCTGCTGAAGATTAAGCCCTATGGAGGCAGAAGTCACTGACTGCCAAACTTCTTGTTTAACCAATGTTCTTAAATTTGTAATGGTGTAGCTGGGGAATTTAAATGGGTGGGTTATTGAATTACTCAATCTCTCATCTATTCCCAGAAGGTTACCGACCACAGTTTGGCCTGCAATTAATAGGTGAAACTGCATTTCTTCATAATGTTAATTTTTCTCTTGAAAATAATGATTTGAAATATTTTAAATATCTCCTTCCCTATTTTCCTAATATTCATTTGAGAGAGTTGTGCTTGTTTCTCAGAAGGAGTTTCAATGTCATTCTGAGAGAAATTCCATGGAGCTGCAAATTCCCCTCCATTTCCACCTACAGACTGATTAATTCCCCAGAGGAATGAGGCATGGAAAGTTGAGCTTATTAAGAATTAGTTTGCTCCTTGTATAAAATACAGAAATAGAATCATAGAGTAGTTACGGTTGGAAAGGACCTTAAGATCATCTAGTTCCAACCCCCCTGCCATGGGCAGGGACACCTCACACTAAACCATGCCA
>JANRGW010052326.1:82704-111207 GCA_024733675.1 Psilopsiagon aymara | reverse complement strand
TTCCCAAAAGCAGACAGATATTAATTCCATGAGATTCCTAAGGAAAGAGTTGCTGTCAAAAATTATAAAGGAACTTGGGTAACAGCCAGCCTAAGAACATGAGCTTGATGAGAAGCTTTGGAACCTGTGGTACACAAACAGCATTCCTGTCCTTATTCTCTAAAAACTTTCTGAAGGTATCTTTTGATCAGAATCATTTCAAACGGATCATAAGGAGGGATATGAAAGGTCTGAGAAGCAAAGAATGTGCTGAATGACATGAGTGGATTTACTTTCTTTAAGTATTCGAAGACTTCATTTTCTTACTCCCCATTTCTGATACACATCAGTTACAGCAACATGTTTTAACATTAGTTTCTCGGTAGACCAGTCTGAGTGATGAATGTTGGTGGTAAGTCAACAGGCTGTAAGAACATCTGGGGCTTTCTTTCATGCTTGCTGCAAATTTCCACTTGGAGAGATCTTTCCTTTTATGCTGTGGTGCATATGCTTTTATGCTTTTCCTAACAGCTGTTTGTGTAGCCTCACAGGACTGTTGAGAGGAATATCCCAGGAACTGCAGTCCACAGCAGCGGCTGCAGTTGACATACATCTTGCAGCACTTTGTCAGTACCTTCTTAGCAGCTGCTTTTGTGTGCATTCCTCTCTGAAATTCCAGTATATATTTCTCTGAAGTTGATATCTACAGAAGACATTTTTTGCCATGCTTCTAGCTTTCCACGAGCAGAGCTTTAACTACCTGAGTGTTGTAAGCAAAGTGTATGCTTAATTTCTGTCTTTTTCTTTTAGCACTCTTGTATTTGAGGCAGGAGGGATACTAAAGTATGAAGTGAGAGACATGGTTGCTTTTCATTTCAGTTTTATTATACAGTGAGATATCATTATGAAACTGAAGTGGCTGCCTACACTTTGTATATTAGGAAGGTAGGATAAATTAGGACATTGTTAAAAGGTCCTACATATGATTGTCAGGCAGGTGATTTTCAGATGAAGATACCAACCTTCTCCAGGCCTGATACAACCTTTACTTGCCTACATTTGCCAGGTAGTAAGGCTAGTTCTCTGACTGGCTTCTTCAGTGGATTTTGACTGAGTGGAGAGGGATGTGAAAGAGCTGTTCTATGGCAAGTGAATGTGGTGCTATTGTAGGACTGGCCTGCAGGACGCATTCTGAGTTCTGTGTGCTTTATAGTTTTGACAAACAGTATAAACACTTACAGACTGTGCTTCCTTCTAACTCTCCAAATGAGAGTCACTCCCTCTTCATGAGTGAGTGAACTGGATATTATGTGCTTCCCATGCAATCGTCAGGGTATGAACTGGGTTTGGTTGGGTAAATAATCTTTGGTCTTCTTTCTGGGGACAACTGACTTCTGCCCTCTGAGTGGAATTAGATTTCAATCATCAGCTGATTTCTACAGCCACCAAGCATCACATTAGATTGTACCAGCTTTTGATCAAGGTGAAACTGGACCAGAACTGAATTGGTCATGTGGATGTGAAATGTTATCAGTCATGTTACAACCCCTGTGATTCACTCATTGCCACAGATAGGTTTACCCAGTTCTCTCCTTATCTTTTCAAGTACTTTCCCTCAGTTTACTTTTAGTTTGTGTACTTTTAGTAGGTGTTAATACAACTACTGCTACTATGTAGTTTATTTTTCACACCAAATTTGTTTTGCTTCTTTACCTCTACTATAGCTGCCTTCTTGCCATTATAAAATGATCAAACAGGTTAACAATTTTCCCGTAAAATAGAAGATAGAAGGGAAAATGTGAGTCCATAGGTACTATCAAAATTTTGGACCAAGGGTAATTTTGCTAACAGTTTGCAGTTTCCTGTTTCATGAGACCAGCTCTTAATCTGAAAATCATACACTGACCTATCCTTTTGTACAAAGATTTATTAAGAAAAGGGAACAAACTGGGTGACTATTCCCTTGTTTATCCACACACCCCTACACACTTTCATAAACTCTTTCACATTCGTTTTTTTTATGTGTAATAGTAAGAGAAAAGCCCAAGTGAAAATTATGGCTTGGCAGAAATTTAGATTGGTTTATGTTTGAAAGGATTTGATATTGTTACAATATAAAAACAGTTCTTTGCTCCTGCCTCAGAAAGGGCCATATAAATCATCTGTTATCCAGTTACTTCTTTAATTGTCTTCCTTGATGAAAGGATGTAACTGATTGTTATAAGCTAGTTAAATTTATTTCCCGTGTGTTGAGAGAATGTAATAGGATGCATGGACAAGTGACAAGGTCTAGTGGCTAAGCTGCTATCTATTTTTAATGACCTGCTTGGCCCGTAACGGTCCCTAAGGTGAGGGTAATTGCTTTTCCCACAGCATAAGGATGGCAACAGCTTCCCCTGGTGTGACCCTGTAAAATAAGGTATTATTTTATAAGGCCCATGTGATTTTGGGAGGCAATGTGACTGCAACGCAGATTTTCCAGACAGTGATTTTCCCAGTGTGATTAGGCTGAAGCTGACCCACAGCAAGCCTTATGGGAAGGTGTTTTCACAAACTTGGTTGCAGGTTTGGCTCCCAAAATATGGGAGTTGAACAAGTGAAAATAAGAAAATGTCAGAAAGCTACACATTCTACATTTCATTATCAACACCTGTAGCTAGATTGCTTTCTTGGCCACCCAAGAAGGGCACGGAAGAACCTAGCTGTATTCACTGCCAGGTGACTGATCTTCTACTATCTGGGAGATCCCTGCTGATGAAAAATCTGTACAAATACCTTCTCTTTTGGCTACATTAGGCAACTGAAGTAAAGATCCTGCAAGGTTCATCAAAGAAGGTAACAGAACAGAAGTAGCTCATCATTGGCATGTTCTAAGGATCTTGCTTTTCCTGTTCCCTTTTCTTTTTATTTTGAAGGAAAAGGTTTCTGGCAGAAGCATGCGGAGCGAGTGTGTGTGCATGCCTAACATATTCTTGGAAAGACTGCCTTGATATTGGCCCTGGTAACACTTCCCTGCCTTTAAAACCTAAATATGTAGTTCATCTGTTCTAGGTATTGCTTCATTTAGGAAAGTTATTTGAAACTGCTCTCATGTAAGGTGGTAGCCTTGTTTAATAGAGCTACTTTGATCTGGAATAAGTAGGTAAACTGCTCTCTATGCAATTAATGATAAGAAGGAAATGATTCTGTTGGTAGCTGCAAGATCTGCTCTGACTGTTGATAACTAAACCAGATAGCTGTAATGTCATTGGCAACCAGTTTGCTGATCTGCAAGGTCAGGTTCAGTTGTGAGCAAGATTTGTCATTCAATGCTAATGAAACCAGGGAAACGTTAACAGTTTTCATCTGTATGGTGGCTTTCTTTTAAATTGATGTCATCTTGCTTATGTTTTTATTCAGGTCTGTAAAAATTAGGGAACGCTGATTTATTCATTCCCTCCCCTCATGGCCTGGAAGTATGTAATGAGGTGAAGAAGTTGAGTTTATAGGAGTTTAGACAAAGTTGGTATAAAAATGGTGGCTAAAAACTATTTTCTACACACTTTAAACTGTTATTCTTGCAATCTTTCATGAAACAAGTATCGTCAGTGTGAGTGGTACATTTTGGAAATAAGTAATCCTTGTAATTGAGTATGATGCCACCAAATGTGCTAGGCAAAACTATATGCTGGTTGTTTCTAAATGGACTGTGGTCAGGCCTTGTACACCCAAGAGGAATGGGTTGGACTAGGCAGAAGTAATAAATGAAAGACAAGAATATTGAAAAGGCAGTTCCTGGTTTGGAGAGCTTGTAGCAGTTGCATGTGAACAAATGCTAAAAGGTGGGGACTGCTACAGTTTAGACACCTGGGTCTATAAGGTTCTGCAGAATGAGAGCTGTTCTTTCCCAGAGCTTTGCATTGGGTGCTCGATAGTCCTGTAACAAATTTAAATTCAGGAGTTGTAGCCAGCTTTCAAATCACCTCTGTGCTGCCTTTCCCTAAATCCCAGACTTCCTGTAAACTGGAATAGAGTTAGTAGCAGTTTGACTGTTTGATGTATCATTTGTCTTTGAAAGTGCAAGAGAAGCCATCCATTGAAACAGCTGCAAGATATCATGGCACACAGCCTCTCTAAGAGATTCCCCCCAGACTGCCCAGTACCAGCCCTCCCCTTTTTGCCTCTCTTTTTCTGCAAAATACTGTACTAGATCAGTTAAATCCAGTATCTCAGGAGAAACTGGAGCACAATGCAAATTCTTGAGTAATGACATTTCTTTTTGTATAAACTCACCTTTAGTAGGGACTTGGAAGAAATAGGGATTGCAGGCCATAGCTGTATAATTGATTTGGGAAATCAGGGTTATTTTTATCCCAATAAGCAGTGGGTAACATTAGCTTTTATTATGGGCTACATTTGTTGTAATTTCTTGATATTTGTTGAAAATTGCAAGAAAAGGAGAGGAGGGGGTATACAGGTGGAGAAAAAACTTTCTGATTTTGGTGGCCAAAACCAAATTGGATGAGTTCTGCCACCAGTGCAGCTCTATACACTGTTCATAGCTACTGTTATTCATCTCCTTTTTGTGTGTGAATTAATAGACGATTACGCTTGAAAGACCTATAGCCGAGAGACAATTGCCTCCCCCGGGATCTGTGGATTGGATGCTGGCCTTACAGTCAGCCTTGCCCCCCTATTTTGGTCTTCCTGAAAACTGGAGAACATGCTCTGATAGTGTCTTAAGAAGGCAAAGTGTGAGAACCACCCTCAGGAGTATGCCATGAAAAAGGGAAGGTTCCTCACTGCATGTTGCCTCCACAGTCTTTTCAAAATAAATCTAGTATGTGAACAGCGGAAACGTGCCTTAGAGTAGAGAGAGCAGGATTCCTGTTGCAGTCATACCAGTACCTCAGTATGATCCTGGATAAATCCTTTCCTGTCACAGACTGGCTTTCAGGATCCATAGAATCAGCCATTGAATAATATGAGCTGCTAGTAACTGGGAAATGCTTTGAGATATGTAGGCGAATGGCATCGTGAAATGCTGGCCCTGTTTGAAAGGCAGAGATGAACAAAGGGTGATTGTAGAGCCCTTTGAAGTCTGTGTCAAAGTTTTCAGATTTTTGCAGGCTCTGGATTGGATGATCAGTGTGGAGGGAAGGGTGGGAGAGAAAAACTTCAGCAAGCTCATCATCTACTTTCAAACAAGGAAGCAAGCTGGTGGACTTGTGACTGGTTGCCCTTTGTACTGGTACTCAGAAAGAGGGAAGGTGAAGGAAACATTATGGAGATCCCCTTGATGTGCATCCAGTTTTGGAACAGGTCATGGAAACTCTCTGCATCAACGCTGTCTGAATTTCTCTTGTCTGCGAATGATGATCCACTGATTAATACACTCATAAAAATGGAAATAACACTATGCTGCAGCCCCACTCAGCAAATCCCCTCACAAATAGACCCTCCAGCTACTCAAGAGTCACATTACCTGGATTATTTCAAGGGTCAGTGCCCAAGTGAGGAATGTGACATCTTGGGACATTTATGTAACCGCCTAATTGTGTAACAGGTGAGCAGGAAGCCTGGGTACAGTGTAAACAAATCCCTTTGCCATTCTCTTCTGCGTTGTCAGTCTAATTCTGATGCAGGAAACATGCAAAGATGAAGCCAGGGAATCCAAGGCTTGAAGCCTGCTCAGAGATTCAAGAGGAAGTGCTTCAGTGAGGGTATTTCCTGACGTGCTTCAGGTGAAGACTAAAGCATTTCCCCTGCCTCCTCTATCTCATTTGTTAGGTTTCTTCTGCACCACCTCAGGTGAGTGCCAGAGATAGAATCATAGAATAGTTAGGGTTGGAAAGGACCTTAAGTTCATCTGGTTCCAACCCCCCTGCCATGGGCAGGGACACCTCCCACTAAACCATATCACCCAAGGCTATGTTCAACCAGGCCTTGAACACCGCCAGGGATGGAGCATTCACAACTTCCCTGGGCAACCCATTCCAGTGCCTCACTTGCCCTCCAAGGAAAGGAGAGAGTGTGATTGACTCCACAACATGTGGCTTGATGCCAGGAGCTAAGTTCTGCATCCAGGTCATTATTTGATCCCTGATCAAGTTACAAAGTCTTGGTTTCCTATCTGTGAATGATGCATTATAGAAAAGGCTGTGTTCCTTTGGGGCTTCTGGAAGAAAGAGCTGGATGTCTTCATTGTCTCCACTTCTCCTGACCTGGGGGCAAGATAAGCACTGTCTGCAGACAGAAGAAAGGTGCACATAATTCCTGATGAGAGTGTACAGCAGCTGACAATAAACAGCTATTCTCTCCCAATGAATGTGTGCAAAAGAAGAGCTCTTACACCTACTTCCCCATCATCAAAAAAGAACATTTATAGTGGGCACTTTTTACTTGTTCAAGACCATCAATTTACTCAGCTGGTACACACCATGGATTCTGGCCTCTGTTTTATGTCTTTTGCAGCTTCCTCTCCATTGAAGTGCAGCATACTGTGATACCCAGAAAAATCAACCTGATCTTTAAAAAAGAAAGATATTTCTCCAGGTTTACCAGGGCTGTACTGTAGTTATCATGAATAAGAATATCTAACAACTAGTTGTACTTTCTGGAGAAAAATATGTATGTGTATGGGGAGGCGTTGCTTGATGCCAGCTGAATATTTTTTAGCCGAGTTTCATAAGTTGTTTGATTCTTCTCTGCAAGCACACAGTTAAAGGCAGCTTTGTACATGTTTTGTGGTACATAGTAAATATTTTATTGTCATTATTAGGTTAAAGGGAAAGAATAGAGAATTAGTTGCTTAGGTTAAGCTGATGTCAGAAGACGTGTAACTCTTATAGCTACTATATTTGCCACATTTCCTAGTTGGTGACCAAATTGTCTCGTATCTGCACAGCACTTTGCCATGCTGCTGGGCTGCTTCCCTCTGTGCATGTAGTGTTTAGCATTAATGTGTCCATTAAATCAACATACTTTAATGGATCTCCATGTTGCTTGGGTTTTCCCTGTGCAGTGAGTATCTCATGTCTTGT
This sequence comes from Psilopsiagon aymara, assembly GCA_024733675.1. Taxonomy (NCBI): domain Eukaryota; kingdom Metazoa; phylum Chordata; class Aves; order Psittaciformes; family Psittacidae; genus Psilopsiagon; species Psilopsiagon aymara. The sequence continues at coordinate 104,206 of JANRGW010052326.1, read as the reverse complement.
CTATGTGGATGTTATTTTTATATGAGGGGAACATAAAGAACAAAAGCAGCAGCAGCACTCTGATGGTGAGTCACATTGAGCAGGAGGTCCTGTTCTGTGTGTGTGTTTGTGAGTATGTCCTCACACTGCCTCCCTAAGTCCAGCAAGAGCTCATCTTACACTCTGTATGTGTACACATCAGGATCATAGCAACTCCCTTACTTTAACACAGCTTCATGTTCGGTCCCAATGCGGACACCTGCTGAATTCCTGGGGACTTGATTTGTAAGCTGAGATAGTCCTTACTATCTAAGAGGGAGTCAGGAGAAGAAAAGTATCAAAAGCAAGCAGATGTGTAGGAGGAGTTACTCCCTGCTCCTAACAGGCAGTACTGAAGACCACACAGGACCAAGGAGGGGAGAGGGAGACAGAAGTCTTGTACTATGGAAGATTCGGAGCAGGATCTTCTTTATGTAACACTTATTGAGAATGCCCATGGAAGTTTAGAAATCTCAGAAGGAGAGGTACTCCACTGAGAGTCAGTGACAAACACAGAGAACAGTGATTTTTTTTTTCCTGTCCAGTCCTGCTGGAAACACCCCAAGTACAGGCCTTCAGCACTCAGGCACTCAAAACATCCAAGCTGTTTGCAGAAACTGTCCATATGTTTTACTGCTAAGCAACTAAGATTTTCTTTTTTGCTTCCTTTAGTGTGTGCTAACCCATCTTTACTGGAAACACAGTGGTGAGAGAGTGGAAACAATTTTCCAGGATTTGCAAATTGAGAAATGATGCTATACTAAACTTGACTCACTGTAAGCCCACTAAGCCCTGTGGAAAGCCTTAGTTATGGCTTTGGGAGCTTAGCTTTGGTATTGAAAAATATGCCCATAATAGCTCAAAAATGAGGCCATTTCTGCCTTCCTGAGGATTTTCCGTTGAGAATTCCTGTGCAAGGTCTGCCAGTGCCTGATGTGTTAAGCCTACTGTATGAAAGGTGGCTGGATCGCCACTCAGTGATGCATTTCTGATTCACTCACTTATGGACACAATCCAGTATCCCTGACATCCCTCCATTGATTTCAAATTGCACTGGATTAAGTCAGACTGGACAGCAGTCACCTAAGCATATTCATTTCATGGTTGTGGTTATGCTTTGGAGGTTTAAGGCTACTGGCTTATGAATATCATTATAGTTTGGCCTTATAAAAATGCAGAGCCTTTTCACTGTGTATCATGCCTTTACTATTATCATTATCTAGTTACCTCTTTTAACTGCTCTGATCTAAAAATGGAAAACTCTTCCATTACAAAAACATTGCAACCTCCTCCACAGAAGAATATGATTTAATGTCAAGTCATTAACTGTGGAGCATTTTGACTTGGTTTGTGAGCATTTACCCTAATCCATTAGGCAATGCCAGTACCAGCAGGTGGGTCTTAGTTCACACTACTCCACAGTCAAGTTTTCTTTAAGCTCTGTGAAAAGCTGTGCTAGCTAGAACAGTGACTATGCCCATATGTCACTAGCTATCTATGGAGGCAAATTTCTAGAACAGGGATCTAAAAAGGGTTCACATTTTCTTGGCTACTGTATCAAGCAGCTTTATGTCAACATCTTCAAGTTACATCTAGCCTTGACCTTCAATGTCTGGTTTGGGACTTTCCGGAGTGAGATTCTTTAACTGAGCAGTACCAGCAGCTTGGAGCCCAGAGTCTGTTCTCTTTTGTATGGGCTCCCACGGGAGGTGCATGTACAATTGCACTATGTGAAAGAGCCAGTTCAAGCCTAAGTGCCCAGTAGGTGACTTGGCACTTCCTTTCAAACCCCACCCAGCAGCTGTTTCAGTCAGACATACCCCATTTCTTTATGTGCATGAATCGTCCAGGAAAATCCTGACTGATTTATGCTGCTTGGGCACAGACTCAGCCACTCAGTTTCTGTTGGCTCCAACCTTAAATCCCAGCAGGATTCTCAGGTGTCTTTCACCTGCAAGACCCAATTCTGTAGGCATTCCAGGGCTAGCAGTTTGGTTCAGGCTGTGCCCAAGACATCATGATGAGGAGAGACTTTTTAGCAGGGCCTGTCGTGTATCACACAAGGACAAGGGGTCATGGTTTTAAACTAAAAGAGGGGAAACTCAGGCTGGCTTGTAAGGAAGAAATTCTTTAAAATGAGGGTCGTAAAATACTGGCACAGGCTGCCCAGAGAGGTGGTGGGTGCACCATCCCTGGAGACGTTCAAGGCCAGGCTGGATGTGGTTCTGGGCAACTTGACTTACTTGAAGATGTCACTGCTCATTGCAGGGGGGTTGGACTAGGTGACTTTTGGAGGTCTCTTCCAACCCAAACTATTCTGTGATTCTATGATTCTATGACTCGTTTTTCCTCTTCCGAATGAAAACAGTATGTTGTTGACTGTTTAAAGCATGCATATGCCAGCTTTGGCTATTCTTACTCCTTGGAATTAGAGGTGTGAGGTAAGACAGAGTAGAAGAACAAAGGAAAATAACAATGATTTATTATGGTGGGTTTGCGTTAGAGAAATCTGTTCTTACACCCTGTGAAGAGTGTAAAATGAAGCACAGGAAATTACTTGGGTTGGTAATGATGCAGCAATCTATGTGGATCACAACTTGTACTCTTCCTAAATACAAAATATATTTATCTTATATTAAAATATAGAACTGGTGGATGTGGTCAGGAGTGATATGCCTGGCAGCTCCTTAGATTAGTGTCTGTAAAGCATTTAAGCATTTTAATCGAAGTGTCACTTTGATCCTTTCAGAACCTTTCCCCCCTGCAGTGTGAGGTGATCCTTGGGGAAGGTGTCCTTTGTACCATGTGTACTGTGTGCAGCACTTTAACTTTTTGTCTCCCATGAATAAGTGCAACCTGAACAACTTGGAGCCAGCAGACTAGCTCCAAAGCTCTGTCCTGAAAGACCCAGCACAGAAAGTAGGTAGCTGGCATGGCTGGAAAAGATGGTGCTTGCCTAGACCAGTGGTGCACCTGATTCCTGCAGCAAGAGATTCCTGAAGGGTGGAGACAGCCAAGTCCCATTCATGACTACACTGCATGCAGGTCGCTGTTGTAGCAGCAAAGGGTAAAGTAGGTAGGGCATTGATTGCTGGCTATGTGAATTGTTGCACATTGCCACTCCCAGAAGAAGCAGCCATCTTTGATGGTTTAGAAATGGTCACCTGAATGGGGAACTTGGCGCCATTTGGTGCATTGTGCTGACTGTGCTTACTGGGAAACTGACATGCTGCTGTGTTAGCTCTGGAGGAGCCTGGGGGGCAGCAGAGCCCTGAGGAATCAGGCACAGTGCTCTTGGCATTGGTACCCTAGGCAAGCACAAACTGCCAGAGTATGGAGCCAGCACTATTACACTGTGATTCATTTGATCTGTCATGTTTAAAGGTATCTCCCTGCCTTCTCCTCATCATAGTGTCTTAAAGCCTCACTGTTGTCCTTGCATTTGTTTCTGCACAATGCCGGTGATGATTTCTATCCTTGATTTGCAAAGAGGTGAGATACAGAGAAACATGGGGAGTATTTCATATGTCTAAGTTATACATGAAAGAAAACACAGTCTTAGTGTTAACCAAGCTGTCCTGGAATCAGGCAAGCTGTGTTAGCTGAAGCATGTGCTTGGGTTAATTAGCAGCCTGGACACAATTAAAGTATTGCTTTAAAAATGTGTTCTGGCATCTGTGAGTGTGGCTTTTAGGAGTATCATCCCACTCAAAGCTTACAAAGTGATCTTTAGCCTTATTCTGCAATGTGGCATGGGAGCATAACCCCAGTGACCTATTCCACTCACATGGAGAGTGGGTGGCCAACAGAAGCCTCTCAAGTCCCTGGCTAGAACCTTAACACTGGGGACTCTTTCCATAGAGACTATTCACAGTGGAGTGTTCACAGGCACTTTTAAGAGGGTTTTTCATGAGACTAATCACATCTCAGTCCTGCTGTGGATGCTTATTCCACAGGACTCCCTTATTTTGTGGAGGTCTCTTTCTTGCATCCATTTCTTCCCCTCTTTCGTTTCTCTGTGAAACAGTCTCTGGCATGACTCAGACATCTTTTTGTCTTACACAGCATTCAAGTTACAAATGGCAGCTTGAACAACTTGTTGGAACATGGTCCTCTAATCTGAATACAGGATTTGTTCCCTCAGTCGAAGGACTTAGCAGGAATCAGTTAAAGGCCTTTGCCCAGGTGAAGCCTGAAAGATGACACAGGTTTTTCTGCACTGCACTTTCAACTGGAAAGCCCCCTAAGAAACAGGCAGTTGGAATTAATTTTCTTGGAATTTTCTTCGGGTTTATTATCCTGTGCCCACACAAGCACTCTTCAGGTTTTAAGATTTCAGACAATTGCTTCATTAGCAATGCCTCATGATGAATATTCCTTTTTCATTTGTTTTTAATTAGTTTTCACACTTTATCAGTGTAACATTTAAAGAAACATTAGCTCTCTTCCTACTTTCAGGTTGACTGCACATGGTTTTAGAGTATAATTTTCTTCTGTCCATCTCTCTCTGTCAGAGCTTATGCTATTTGAGGCAAATGCCTGGCTCAGGTATTCAAACCTGTAGCTGAGCTGAGCATGGGATATGGGGGACCATGTCCATTGTACCAAGTTGCTGCTTATAATGAGGAAAAAGTCACCTTCTCATCCTTTCCTACCCCCTATCAATCACTGTTTCCAGCTAATTGTCCATGCAAGAATCAGGAAGTCCAGTATCTCAGTACAGGTGGAGGGAAGAACATTGGGGATTTGTCTGTGTTCTACACTAGCAACACCCAAGCAAATGCTAAGAAAACTATCTGGGACACAATAATATATCTGATCATAACAGAATGGGCCACAGCGAGCTAATTCACTTTCCTCCTCTAGAAGAATGTCAAACAGCTTTAGGCTTTGTATCAGAAAGATCCAGATCTCAGCAGAAAGGAAGGTCCAAAAGTAGAAACTAGTCTGTTTTCTGGTGACAGCTATCCCTGAAGCATTAGCCATTTTTTATAGTTTTTAATTAACTCAGGAAGAGAAGCATGACAAAATTCTTAATGCCAAGCTCTGGGCAGCTGGAATTAGACTGCTCTAGCAAGTTCATTTCAAGATGCTCCATTGAGTCAGCACCACACTGTTGTCTTCCTCCTGTTATGGCTAAGACCCTTGGTGACAAAGGAAAATTCAGTACCAGCATGAGAATTGAGGTGTATTTTCCATGGCCTGTCCTTTTCATTCAGAGTGTTTGGCTCTGAAAGCACTTACATCTTGATTTTCTTTGGTTCTGCTAATCCCAAACTACAGGATTGTGCTCTTTGCTTATTTGGCATGGTTCTCTGAGCAACAGACTGAAGGCTTAGTCAATTTTTTAATAGAGCAGGCAGAGAGAATAATGTATGTTAGTCACTTGCTCTTTCTTTCTTTTTGCTTGATCAGAAGAGTTAATTCATTGCAGATGTAAACTTTCAGTTCACAAAGATGTAACAACTGCTCATATATTTGCAGTATTCGTACAGCACATTATGGAAGTATGTTATTAGTGTTATTGAATGCATATAGAGAATTTCAGTGTTGTGGTACAAGTGAATGCATCTGACTTTGCAGAACCAGACTTATTTAAGTCTAACATGTGTTATCAACTATTTCACTGCTAACGTTGATGATTTTTGTTGCTTAGGCATTACAGTTGTTACTCTGGTGTGAAGGGAAGGAGGGTGAAATGGTCACCTCAGGGGGTTTGACAGTAGGCAGCTCAAACCCAGTGGTTTCAGCCATGAGAGGCTGGAGAGCACAGTTTCAGCATAGAGGCTTGTGGCAAGCCGTGCTGTTTAGGCAGAGCATGGGGCTGGATAATGGAGACATTGGCAGTGAGATTCCTTGCAGAGAGTAACTGCAATTGATAGCTCTGATTATTGGCCTGTGAATTCAATGCTTGCTGTGTTGCAATGTTAAGTGCAGCGTCTGTGACAGCGAAGACAATTGTCAGACAGAGGTATCTGGAAAGAGGTAATATTGAACCAGAAAAAGAGCAAACTGCCGGTTGTGCTGCTAAAAAGTTTCAGATTTCATTTTAGGTGGTATTTGCATCAGTCTTGTCTCCTTTAGTTCTCTCCCTGAACTCCACAGAAATTGCAGTAGGTGACTTTTTCCTACCCAGCGCAGCAGATTCAGCAAATAAAATCTTTGGTAAAATCAGCCTGTGAGCTGCAACAAGTGCAGGCCTGTTACAATTTAATAACTGTGTGACTGCTGATCTTGAATGAAGCCCATGATCACAGGTCAGTTTCGGGTGGAGAAGCAGCTGCAAATAGTGTTATTTACTCCCTTTGTTGCTGGCCTCAGCAGTCCAGCCCTTGGTAAGCCACAGACAGTCAACTATTCTCCTAGACCTCAAAGAGGTCTGTCGGGGGGAGGTCAGAAATATGTGACAGGAAAGTGCTTTGTCTGTTATGTGGGTAAGAATTTCTCCAAGGCTACCTCAAATTTTCACCCAGTGCCAAACTCTCTAAGTCAAATGAAGATAAATAGAGGAAGAAAGGGGAACTTTCTGCATAAGATCATGATCAGAGATTATTTACTAGAGCAGCATCCCCTGTCTGCTGCTAGCTTAGGACTGAGAAAGATACATCAGTTTTCTCCATGTGAGATGGCTCTATTTCCTCACACAAGGAATAGTGCGAACCCTATAAAAATTGCTAGAGAGGCTTCTATTATTACAAGTGGGCTTTGGACCGTGACTTTGATCAGTGGGGAGATGTATCTGAAATTGCACCATGATAAGCTGTTTTAAGCTGTTGTCTTTTATTATTTTTATGGTGCTGCATGCAGTTAGTTTGTATGTGACACGACGGGCCAGGCAGGTAGCTTGCTGCTCCAAAACCTTGCAGTATCTGTAAGTATTCTTACATGAACACAGGAGAGATGGTGAAAGCACGGAAACAGCTTCAGTGCAGAGTCATGTGAATCTAGAGGAAGAGAAGCTTGACCGGGAAAATGAACAAGGAGAAGCTAGTTGCCTGCCTCTCAGGTTATAGTATCCTTGTTTGGGAGACTGTAACCCAAGGTGAGACCTACAAAATGTCATCTTAGATGCTTTAGAAAGCCGTGTTTCCCGCTTCTCAGATGAAAATAGAAGTAAGGGCTGAGGAGGAAAAAATCTCTATGAGCTTGCCTGGATGAAAACCAATGGATGCGAGTCACGTTCACCCCTGGACATAGCTGTGGCATCTGTTATGTTTCAGACAGGCAAAAGCACTGAATTTTGGATGGCTTGTAATTATTGCAGTGTTTTTGCTTTAATAGATCAATTTCCAAGTCAAAGCTTGTTCACTTAAACATGGGTCTGAACCCAAGCCAGAGTCTTAAGTAACTTCAAACTTTGAAGTAGCTTGAGCAATGTGTTTATGTTAGCTGAAGCAGAACCTCTTCTGCAGCCTCACACAACCATGAAACTCAGAGAAGTTCAGTTCATATGGTGCCCGAGGCCCATTTTCTTTGATTTGTTGAGGTTTTATTTGCTTCTGTGGGTTTTTTTCTTGCCTCTTTCTTCAACTATGGTTGCACATCCTCCTTCTACTCATGCTTCATTGTTAACTTATTCCTTCTGTTCTCATTTCTGTTTTCTTTCATCAAGGGTTAAGAGCTCCCAACACAGATTCAAAGAATTACATCAACATTATCAGTTGTTTCTGCTTCACTTGGCAAATCCTCTGCTTTTTAAGGATGGTATTTGATATACTGCGCTGGCTTTTTTCCTTGCAAAGTTATTCGGGGAGCTTTCTCCAAATTCCTGAAATTTTGCTGGTATTAAATTATCCCAGTCATCTCATCTCCTAACATAGAGGAGCATGCATTTTATTTTAAGAAATTACATGATGGCATATTCTTCAGGTGGCTTCATCTGTCTCTCTGTTCACTTCAGTTTTGGGCATTCTCCTGAGCCTTCTCTCAGTTAGAGCCACCACTTGTGCACCTGTGTCATCTGTGTTCTCCACAATTTGGGCTGATCTTCTTAGGACCAGGTTTTGCATAATGGTGACTTCTCCTGCTCAGGCAAGGCCTGGAAAATTTGATCCTGCACGTGAACGGGAGCTCACATCCTGCAAAAATGTAGCAGAGTCTTAGGACTTAACCTCATTGTCTTCATGAGGTTAAATCAGTTAGATTTTCCAAGACTAGACTATTTCAGTTGGAAGAGACCTACGAGGATTATCTGTTCCAACTGCCAGACCACTTCAGGGCTTTTATGTCTGAGAAAGTCTGAAGAGAATATGCAGTGCCTTGTCAGTCCCTGTGTATCTTGGCACAGTCTTCAATTTATTTCCCTCTGACTTGAGATCCAGTTTTTCCAGTCTTCCTGGTAGAGATGCACCAGCTACGCTAAGATCCTAAAAAATGTTCAGATGCCTGAGTTTTGCTTAAGACTGGACGCCATGAATTTCGGCCAAAGTTCACAAGCTGGATGCGGCTGAAGTCAATGCTGTTCAGGTATGCTGAAAGATGGAGCCAAGCCTTCTGGCTCTGACCCACAGGCACATGTCCATGTGTTTCATTCTCAGCATGTGAACAGCCCTGTTGCCCTTTCTAAGCTTCTCAGTGCATAGGTCCAGATTACTATAGAAAGCATCAGCTACACGCATGCAAGTACCCTGAAATAGTGAGGAATAAGGTAGCAGTCTCTTGTGTCTTCAAAAGTAAATGTAGGCACAAGCAATGTTTTGTGTTTGATAAAGTGTCATTAGCAGAACTCCTCCTGCCAACAAATGTTCATGCCAACAACACTGGCACAAAGTGCCACTACCAGTGATGTTCATACTCTGTGTTTGCGAACAGTACTGTAGCCTTAAAGACACAGGCCAGTACAGTAACATGCATGTTGCTGGTGTGATAAACATGGGCTTGAAATGAAGTTTAAAGCCAGAAAAGGATTAAATGGCTGCAAGTAAAGGGCCCAGTCTGAGTAAGTTTTCCTAAGAGCCAACTGGTCTTCTGCCAGGTCTTCTGTTTTATCCACAAACTGATTTCCCTTTAGCTCTGTTGGCATTTTTCTGCTTAGGTGATGCCATGACTCTCTGCCACGTTTATTTCACATCAGAAAATCCTGAACACTGATTGGAAGAGGCTGAAATGTCCCTCTTAATTTTAGAGGAAATATGCCTTATTTCAACATGGCTGTGGGCTTGCTATTTATTTTTTACATCAGTGCTGTGTTGCTAACTCTGTTTATTATTAGTCTTATAGTATTTGATGTCCTGTAAAACTAATCCCAGCTCTCACTGTTAAGTGATTAAACAAGAATCTCAGCCTTCACTTAAAAAATGAATTTACAGGTTCAGTGTTGTTGAGAAGTAATTGCAAAATACTGTTTGAAGCATCTGAAAAATAGTCAAAGTGAAGAATATTGAAAAATGTTGGAAGTGCTTATGTACTCTGCAAAGTGAGAAATCAGGATATATGTAAAAAATAAAGTTCTCTCTTTTTTTTTTTTTTTTTTTTTTTCTGTGAAAGTCCCATGGTTTCTAAGTTAAGTTTTGGGAGAAAGATTAACTTCAGTTAATCTTCAGTCAAGTCCTCTGCTTTGACTCTCTGGGGTTGATAGCATTGGCTGTGTTTTTCCCAATTACTTATGCTGTTCTCTTACTCAAACTTCCCTTCAAAAGGAGTGAGTCAAAGTGGATGGAGGATATAGGTTTGGCTTAGCACCAGCCTTCACCCATTTTCAGGTTAAAGGAGACCAACAAAGGGAGTCAGTGCTGGTATTTCTCTTCCCCAGCCAGCCCACCCCACTTTTTCTTCCTCACTTTTTTAATTCAGAGAAGTTCAAAAGGTTCTCCTTATTTTTTGGAATTTGCTGCATTTCTTCTTGTGAATGCAAAGATTCCCCTGCCCTAGTTTGTCTAAAAAAATCCCTGACAACACTGACAATGTGCCATCTGCAGCCCTTGGAGCGTGACTGGGGCAGCACTCAGCATTTACAAAAGAGTGCTGTTCACTCAGAGGTTTGAATTCTATCCATACTGATGTTATTTATTAAATAAAGAAGACTTTATTTCCTGATGTTTTATTTATTAAAAAACAAGGGTTTATTTAAAATGTTAGGCATTGAAGTGACTTCAGTGATGCATTGGCTCTGTGTTGGCTCTTAGATCAGGGGTGATTTTCACTCTGTGTAGTACATATGTAGGTGGGGTGGTTGTGTGCCACGGCAAACACAAGAATTAACAAGTTCTGTGGGCTCCCTGCACCAGGCGTCTGTGCTCAGGTGCACTGGGCCTCAATAGGCACAATGCTGTTTCCCTGCAATGGTGTCTGGTTTGTGTTAGCATGAGTGAAAGGTGGTTCAGGTTTGGTGACGTATCCTAAGCAGGTCAAAAGGCTCTTTTCTGGAGTGACTTTAGGAAAGTCAAAGCAGTCTTGATCAGGTTTTGAAGCCAGTGAACTTTTGCAAGGCAGGCTCATTATAGCTCTGCTCTGTGCTGAGGAATTTGGGCTGGAACTTTATCAGCTTTGGAGAAATGTCTTCCAACATTGAAAGATTACCTAACATTAGAAATGGATGCTGCAATTTAGATAAAAACTTAGATGATAAAATGTAAGTTCAGTTCCTGGCTTTGCTGACTGGGTGTCCTAGGAGTTCTTAGGCACCACTTTTTCTCTGCCTCAGTTCTGCTTTTTTGGGTCTTTTTGGTCCACATCCCATTTCTGCCTTCACCCAAGATACATTCTGTTTCCCACCCACGCCTTTCCTCATCTGAGAATTACTTGAGTTTCTGAAGAGGAGTCCTGTGAAATGTATCCTACACAGATGCACTGCTGGGGTGGAGCTGGGAATAGAGCACGGGTGGAAGGAAGTGACTGGGGCAGGGATGAAGGAGAAAGGTGGTATATGGGACAATATTACACTGCCACGCCAGTGGACAGCAGAGTAGAACTGCTCCTTTCCATGGTGCTGTGTGTCTAAATGAGCTTAAGCTGATCTTGCAGCGTCCCCTCAGAGGCCTCCATAAGGCCGTGATGCACACACAGAATTGAGAGCAACCACAGCAGTCAAGATAAAATTGTGTAGAAGATGGTATCCATTTAGAGCAGGTCTTCCTAGTGGTGATCCTTCTATGCCTGATTATAGTGCCTGGCTTTTTCCATCAACTCTCTTCCATGAGTGCCTTTTCCTCTGGTGTTCTGCTCTTTAGAGCTCCACTGGCTTCCTTTGCCTGTCCACTTGTGTCAGCTAACAAGCTTCTTCAGCTTCCCTGGGGCTCTTGATTTCTCTTTGCTACTGTTATGTACGTCACAGCAACTGGCTATTACAGAAACTCTCTAATTACCACCATGGTCTCTGTGAATGACAGAGGGTTTCTTTGTGTGCAAATTAATAAGCTGGAGTAAGTAAAATCAAGAAAGAGCAAGGCTAAAAGGCAAAACCCATTATTCTTTTATTGGACAAGTGTAGTTTTAGTGCTCACACTTGAGGGTATACTAGCAAATATGCTAAAAATGCTTGGAACATGGAAACTGACTGCCTGACTTCTCTTGTTTCCTATGAAGCTTTACAACTATATTGATACAGGGGGTCATCATGGTCCTTAAGCCAGCACCGTGGAAGCCACTGCTATGTTTGCCATTGACTTCATCAGCTAAGAAACTGAGCACTAAATTCTGGTTTGTTCCAGAGCAAAACTCATGCCTCTGATCTTCCTGGAAGAAATCAATAGTCTTTCTTGCTGGATTACAGCTGCACAAGTGCTGTGCAGTCTTGAAGCGTAGCCAGCTTATCCTTTACAAGGAATGAGGTCTGCAAGTTGGAGTAACTGAGGTCACCTAAGTAGCTTTATTTGTCCATTTTAAGCCAAAAATAAATTAACAAGGGCAGATGGAATTTGTTTAGGCATCTATAGTGGAAACCCAATCCACCTGAAAAGTAGACTCCTGACAAGTGCAGTATTTTTATTTACTGAGAGAGCAAGTGGCTTGACCTACTCCAGGGTTTGCCTAGAGTAGAGATCCTGGCTAGTTATGGCATTAAGAGACCTTTAAGACAATATAAAAGAGACTGTCAGTAAAACGGGGTGCTTAGGCTTCTGTTTTTATTGATGGATCTATGCTCATTTAATCAGGTATTGACGCTTCTAGTGTCATAAATACTTGGATTTCCCCTGTGCAGGCAGGCCTTTGTTGCAGTGGAATTACGCTGAGGGCTGTACTTGTAATGCCAGATGAAGTACATCAGAGACCTCCTGATGCCCCTTTCAGCACACTCTCGGTTACCGGTGCTGAGAAGCTGGTAGGGATCACTGCACTGGTTCCAAGTACAAAGTAGGAGGCAAGAGAGTCTAGTTTGTGTTGGAAAGCTTATAGTACATTTCCATCTCATTTGGAGTGATTGTGCTAGGAGGCAATTTATACAAAGTTGCTATGTGTTCAGAATGGCTATATGTTTATATAAAAAAGGTAATTGCGCATATGCCATTGCATACGTTCAGAATGTTGCGTGTGTTCAGAATGTTGCGTGTGTTCAGAATGTTGCGTGTGTTCAGAATGCATGTGTTGCATGTGTTCAGAATAGCTATATGTTTATATAAAAAAGGTAATTGTGCATATGCCATTGACTTGAGTGTCATAAACCTGTATGCCATAAGCAGTTTTAATTGGGAGATACACCTGCCAGTGCAGTTTGAAGGAATCCTCCAAAATCACTGTTGCAAGCGTGTGGGCTGGTAATTTATTCATTAGCTCCAGAGGGAAAGAATTGTATCTTCAGCAGGCAGCTGATGAGTCTTGGTATCTTTTTGTGAGCCTAATTGCTGTTCTGTAATCACTGAACCTCATCACACCCTGTCTGTCCCCAAGTTTTCCAAGTGAGGTACACTCAATCTTTTAAACATTTTGAAATGGGCAGTTGTACTCTGTCATCCTGCAGACAATGAATTTCCACTGACGATCCCTGCATGAGAGGTAAGAAAGAGATATTAGTGATTCAGAATGACAGAGGATAAGACTACACAAGTAAGAATAACTTTACTCCAGGTACTGTGGCAACAAAAACATCTGCCTCCCATTAGCTAACTTTCCTCTGGGTGCTTTGTGGTTTTATGGGCTGGAAGGAGATTAAATATGTCTGATAGTTGTAATTCCTTCACACTTCCTTACAAGGTGAGAAAAATATGCTCTCTGAATAATCATGTTTCTGAGTATCCTTCAGAAGACAATGGCTCTTGGTGGTGATCAGTCCTAAATCGACTTTAAATCAGTGACCAAGAGGAAAAGGATGGTTCTGTCAGAAGTCATTGACGTGTGATATATTGCCCAGGAATGTGTACAAAGTGAAATCATGTGTGATTTTCAAGCCATTTCTAAGTGCGGAGTTATCCACACAGCAAAATTCACCTCTTCTTTTTTTTTTTTTTTTTCCCTTTTTCTTCCCCCAGGTCATCTAGATTCAATCTTTTATTAAAGGTATGAAGGAATCAATAGTGAGAGAAATTAAATTCACTTGTCATCCTTGATCTCCAGAAGTCACATGTGAGGCAGAGTAATGTATATGAATGTAAGGAGAGTTTATGCTCTTCCTAGTCTGTGAGTAATTGGATGTCTGTGTTCTCTCTCAGGAGGGTGATACAAAACCTACTAACAACTGCTAGCTGGAAGCATGACTGGAGCAGCAGGATTCAGCAGTGGAAGACAGTAATCTACTGTCCAATAGGCTGCAAATTTCCACCTGATTTTATTGTGTGTTAAATTTCCCTTGACAAAAAGGTGTAAGTTCAAAGGATTGAATACTGTCCTGCTGTGGAGCAAATATTCACTTTAGGCTGCTTGGTACTGGCCAACAGGAGTTCATGTCTAAAGTACAATCCTTGCAGATGGCAGCCATCATTTAAGTTGGTAGCGAGTGATACTCAGAGAAGTTTCTGAAGGTTTTGATTCTGCTAATTGTGATCTCCTAAGCCTGAGGTATGGGACAGGTAATGCTGCTGGAGTGATTCAAGGAGCTTGCTTTTCAAGACCCCTGCATCATTCTGGTTTTCTGGTGACTGGCTGTAAACAGTGAGGAAACTGGTGCAGAACCTCCTGTCTCGGGGATGTACTGAGACACCTGTGCCCAGGTTTTGGTATGAGTGGCTCTTATGTGTTTTCATTGGCTGGGTGACTCTATCCTGAAATAAGAGTAATTTGACTCTTAAGCTCTGTGTAGATATAAAGTGTCTCATTTCAGCTTTCATTAGCTGAGGTTTTTAATTGGAAATTTACTATGCTACTTTACCATTTTATGAGGAGTGTTGTTTGGAACGGGTCTGTCTCATGCTCTCCAGCAAATCTGTGTTTAGTTATATAGTGTGTAATTTTGGTTTTCTTTAGGCTTTTCCTAGATGGGTTTTAATTGTAATTTCCTCATAAAACCAAAGGGTAATGAAATGCAAGATTCTTTTTTAGTTTTATTTTAGGAAGTCCTCATTTGGATTATATGCATGCTCTTCAAAGACAGTTATTACTCTTTTGGTCACCAAGCTACCTAGACCAAACAAAAAAAAAACCAAAAAGTGACACATAGATGGATTAACAGGATCATGTGAGTCAAAATTAAGATCTGCTAAACTACTACCTTTTGTCAGAGAGACTTTTAGCTCAAAAGCTGAAGTAAACTTATTTTTCTAAACCAGGGTATTGTGAAGTTAAAAGTTGAGTTCTTTAAAATAAATGTATTTTATTAGCCTGAATTAATAACATGCTTTAAAATATCAGAACAGAATTATTTCTGAAGTTGTAATTCAAGTTTGAACTTGCAGACACTCTGGCATATATCCACGTTGTTGATGGCCAATAGGTTTATGCATTTAATGTCTTAATACATCTTTTTTTGCATTACTTATGTTTGAAGTTATGCATATGTCCAACTTTTCAGGATGTAGGCAGTTGCTCTATAACAGTTACTGTGTTTTTAATTCAATAGTTATCAGCCTGTTTCAATTTGTAGATCCCATTCATGTTTTCCAGTGGGGATGCGGATCCCATCAGGCATTGTCCAGTGTGGCACACTCTAGAATATATATGAACTTGCCTCTGCAAATCCTTAACACCAGTTTATAGGTCCCCTCCAAATTGCTTATTTCCTGCATTTTCCTTGGCTTGGGGAGTCAATATTGAATTGTCACCTTTATTCCTCAGCTCTCATGTGCTGTCAGATTTGAATTTTTGATGCTACAGGGAAAATACATTTTATCCCCAAATATTGCCAAACAATCTGTTTCCAATTCAGTTAAAAAATATCTGTGAATTCCTTTTCCTATTGAGTTTGACAAAATTCTTTTTCTTTGATCATATGAAACTTATTAGGGACTTGAAATACCCTATAATTTAGCTCAGCTGAGCTTGGTAGATGCCCAGCTTGTCCAGGCATTTCAGATGTACATACAGTCAGGGTATCTGGGTGTTGATCTATCTTTCAGTAGTGATGTCTGAGCAGTTAAGAAACTAACAGCTCTTCAGATCACCCAAATAAGAGCAGAGAACAGTTTTGTAAAATAAATGAGATTTTGACAGTCTTAACATGCTACTTTTACATTAGGCCATCAATACCAAGCTGTGGTACCTACCAAGCACGTCTGGTAATCCCCACCTCCTGTCCAAGCTACTTGCTGCAGGTTGGGTGGGGAATGCTTCAGTGGTGCTCTCTGGACTCAAAACACATATCCAACCAGACCACAGTCCCCAAACAAAGTTCCATGAGGGACCCCTGCCTTCCTCAGTTAGCATGTTTCAGATCTCGGGCCGGTCTAGTGGAAGGTGTCTGCCTTCCAGGGTGGGTGGAACTCAATGATCTTGAAGGTCCCTTCCAACCCAAGCCATTCTATGAATCTATGATTCTATGATTATTTTTAATTTTGGAAGTTATTTTACAATGTACATGTCTATGTGGGTATTTTCAGTTGTTTACAGCTAGCTTCACACAACCCCTCTGAAACTTTCCTCTGTCACTCTGTTTAACAAAAAATACTGCCTTTTCCTGTAAATGTTAACTTACATATGTCCATAGGTCAGCCTGTCTGCAACAGTGTTACCACCAGTCCCAAATGTGCTCCCAGAGGTACTTCAGGCCTCTGCTAATTCTTTCCAGCAGCTTTTGTTTTGATTTATAGATAATTGTTTTCTCCTTTGACCCATTTAAAGTGGTACTGAAAAATGTAACCACTTCTGAAGTCTGTTCTCTACACATGAGCGCTTAAAATGCTGCACTTAAAATGCTTGATGATGAACAGCAGCTCCTTCATTCATTCCTGATACGCAGGAATGAAAACATACAGAGAGATATTATGGAAGAGGAGGTGGGGATACCACCTTTCTAAGCTTTCTACAGCTTTTGCCAGAAGCATCGCCTGCTCTCTCAAATATCTGTATATCTGCAGTGATGCAGTAACTTAGGGAGTAAGAAAGGAAGATATGGTTTCTGCAAGTTTATTCAAAAAGTCTAAAAATACAGAGCTGTTTGAATTAATTAGGAAAGCTTAAACTAAAATACCTTCAGAGGCTTTTTTTGTGCCTCTTGTTAGCTCAAGAGCATTGCCCATCATGGGCTAACTAGTATGGACACAATTTTAATGTGCTTAAAAAGGAAAAGCGTTCTCAAAATCTACAGCATCTTTACACAGACAAGCTGCATGACATGTTCTCCTGGCAGGCTGAAACTTGGAATAGATTTTTCTGCTCCTATTCTGTCTGAACCTATGACACAACCAGATGCAAAGAACCATTTAGGCTGACAAACTCTGCTGACTTTTGTGAGTGTACCACTCAGGGTAGTCTGGCATGAGTCTGAATAATGAATTGGTATAGCAGGAATATTTTTCACTTCACGCACTAGACAACACAAGTTGTTTTTAGTCATTCTGGAAGTTGGGAGCCAGAAAGTTCATTAGCACAGAAAAGTCTCCTGGATTGCAATTCATAACATGTTTTATCAGCAGTTTTCACCTGCTACTATTTTGCAGGTTTATTTCTGTTGTCCCAGCAGCGATAGGATGGAGGTGTTGGTGGTTTCTTCCCTTTCCAGGTGCTGTGGTCCCATAACCTTTATTCCTGATGTACAACCCTGTGATGCTGCCTCTGCTCCTGCCTAGTCCCCCCACTGTCACCCCATTCTGAGGGCAGTGTTAACCTTCAGCAGTCACAGGCAGAAATCTGCTCAGAGGCATTCATTACCTCAACTGCTCTGTTTTTGAGGCTTGTCCTTGTGATTTCTGACTTTTCCCTGGTCAGTATCTGATGGAGGCTGGAATACATCTGCAGGGGAGAGCATTGTCTGCTTTATCTCCCCTACTTTCTGCCACAGTTATGAGGAACAGGGATTAAGAACAGCACTGGGAAATATTTAAGAGAAAAATACCCAGAACAAGGGAAGTTCCTTGCAACCCCGTAATTTTTTTATAAAGGGATAAGCATATCCTGATTCAGTTAATTGTGAAATTTACTCTTGGACCTGTAGAAACAATTTGCAGACATGGCTTCCATTTGGCAATAAGCAGGCTAATGAATTTTAGCCAGAAAATTACAGCTATGGACATGCAGCTAATGTGTTATCATTTCTGGAAAAGCCTCCTTATTTTAGGTAAGCTTTTGTTGGAGGGACTCCTAGTGAACTCCAGCAAATTGGGAGTATCACAGTGACAAAAGCACCTCAGCTCCTCTGAGTGTTACTAGAGGAATCTTGAATTGCTGATGTGTTTAAACTCACACTTCTCTTTTCTCTCCTGCCTTCTCTTGTAGCCAGTTTGGCAGTGACAGGCCAGCACAGTGCACCTTGCCTTGCTGTCTGTGCTGTGTCTGATAACAAATGCTTTAATATGCTGGACTGAGGTGTCTAATAAAAAACATCAGCAAAGAAATAGCTCACAGTTGATATATTAGAGGTCAGCTTGAGAGTAAAGAATCAAAATCCCTCTCCCACAATTAGGTTTCAGTGACTGTTCACACTCTCCTTAAACTTGGTCTGTAAGGATCTCTGTAGTCCCCGACAAACAGCACTGTGGGGTTTATGTTAAGTCCAAATTAAAAATGGTTAAGTCATTTTCTGGAAAGGGATCAGTGTGAGCTGCATTGCCTTAATTCCTGGTGTGGCCTCAAATCTGTTAGAAATGTGTTGCAATGGATTGTGAAGTTTTCAGCATTCACATTGCAGTTTTTAGGGTCTGATCTTCTCATGCTGGCAGATTCCCTGCTTCTCTGCAAAGACATAGTAAGTGCCTCATTTCCTGAAACGACAGGGTGTTCAGGCTGAGTTTTTACTTAGATGAAAGATACTCCAACTAGAGGCAGGTGAGAAACAAAACTAAACATCTGGTTTACACTTCGCATAGCTCAGATTTAGCCAAGCCACCTATTGCTGTATTTTTCACTGCTCTGATGGACATGGCAAATGAGCCACTTGTACATGAAGGTGCCCTATGCCTGATACTCCACCTGGGACAATTAGCCATATCCACTGTGGTCCTGAGGAGTACTCACCTGTTACTGAATACCACAGCAGATGATGTGTAGCTGTGCACTGATTGGGGAAACAGGAAAGGAAGACCTTTTTTAACATGAAATAATTAAAAATTCTAATGAAACAGGTGAAAAGCAAACCTGTCTACAGCAGAGAAAGTTGTGGTTGCCCCGCGGATGTAGTAGTCATAAGTATACATCATCATGTCCATATCTTCTCCATAGTGTCCTGGATATTCTGTTGTTAACCTTTTACATTAAGGAAAAGGAAGATAATACCATTTAACATCTTATAAAAAAAACACTTGACAGAATGCAACTCCAATAATAAATTTTTCCTGCTGCTTTGAAAGTTACTGTTTCTTATCAGCACCACAAGATGCAGTGTCACCTGTGAGATTGCCTTTCTCTTCTACACAACTAATTCATGCAGCTATTTGAATACATTTCAGTAAGTTTAGAACTGTTAAGAGCAAGTTGGAGTATTTTATGTATATACATCTGCAGCTCTGGCATAAAAGCAGCGTGAACAAGAGTTCGTCTAACACTTAATGTCTTTATTGCAGGGATTTGCTCCATCCTCTTGTGACTCTGGTTTGCTGCTGTGGAGTGCGGCAAACGTCGCCAAGTCAAATAACTGCAAGCATTTATCCATTTATGAATTATATTAAATGAATGTAGCAATTAATCAATTCCTCTTTGTTGTTCCCACTTTCTGCCTAGTTTATAATGCAAAAATATGGGCCTGGACAATATTTGTTCCATGTATTTTATCTAAGAAGCTCAAAGTGATTTTTCATTCATTATTCAAATTATGGTTACTACTTCCCTGGGAAATAGACAATACAGTACTTGGTTTTAGAGATAATGGACAGATGCAGGAAGGAGCTGGGATCTTGACCAGTACTTTATGTCAACATTATGTTAGAGGTCAGGAATGGAAACCTGGCACTCAGTCTTTCTTTGTATTACTCCATTTTATGTGGGAGTTGCTAGTGGCATTGTGTCAGCATCACTCTGAAATGGCACAAGGAAGAATTAGGTTCCTGTAGGGGAGATGCTGTCCCTGTGGAAATGAATGGTTCAACTCCTCTAGAGACTAACTGGGTTAAGATGCCTCTACAGAAATCCTGACAACCATTTTTCTGACTTCATTCAGCCCAGCAGCAGTGCTTGAATGATGCTTGAAGGTGATCCTTGTGCTTGCTGGCCAAACACTCATGTACGTGTTTAGATTTCGTTAAACCAGTGGGGTCTGGGCACAAGCTTAAATATTTTCTTCTTTAGGAATGTAATTATTGGGATAGTTTTAAGTTTTTAAAACTAGATGCTTTGGGTGTATTTGGAACCCAAACCAGTAACTGTTGGAATACTCAGAAATGGAAAGTTTACCTGAAAACTGAGGGACTCTGTAATATTGCGCTGTTTTCTCCTAGAGCCACTTGCTATAACAAAAATCTCCTCTGAAATTGACATCATTCTCTGTACTTTTTAAATATATTTTTTATTACCTTGTCTATCCTATTTTTATGCTTTTTACATCTTTGCAAAGCAGATGTTTTTCTTTAATTTTCAAAAGCTGAAGCTGACCTGGACTTAAGTCACATCATTCAGTTGTAACATCATTCGTTGTAACAAATCATTATTCCCTGACAACTGAAAAATGGGATTGAGTTTGAAACTCAAGCATGGCCTTTTTGAGATACCTAAGTGTCAGCAGTCAACTTCTTTCTTTGAAAATCTCATTCTCATGTCCTTTGGCCATGGCAATCATCAAACAGATTACAAATTGTAGTACAAAACCACCTGTCCTCAGGTGTGTTTGGGAAGCAGAAGATCAGGTCTGGTCACAGTGTCTGTTGCAGAGCTCTGACCAAGGGCCCCTATATTTGTGGAGGCCTTGCAGTGCTGTGCTGTTGGGAAGAACTACAGCAGTATTTCACAGGTCATACAGACAGCTGCTGTGGGCTAGGAGAAACAGAAGAAACCATGTACATGAGCAATTGTCAGAATGGATAAATGGACAGTCACCAGTATGCTCTGCAAGTGGAAAATTAGAGCCACAGTTTCAGCCCAACTCCCATGAAAAGTAAAAAATGAAACCACTATGGAACTTAAGGGAACTGGCTCTGACCCAGGCAAAGAAAAAAAATACAAATATTATAAAAGGCTATTTCCCATGGCTTCTCACCAGTTAGCTGGTGATTTTTCCTAGACTAAATATCATCACTTGAATGTGTTTCTATCAAACAATGGCAAACCTGATTTATTTGTTATTTTGATTGAAGGCTGATGTTACCATTTTTGCTTTCAGGACATCTCCCCTTGTGCTCCCAAATATATCTCTTTGTCAGTGTCAGGCAGTTTAAGACTCTGACTTGAATACCTCTTTACTAGACTTGAATCTATAATACACTTTTATGGCCCCATAAGAGAAACTTTAGCTGACCATAAGCTGGTCCCTTGGTATAGCCAACTTGCTGAAAGCCCTTCAGTTTTCAAAGAACTGCTTTCAGGGCCCTGCACTCCATGCCCAGAGCTGGAGTAAGAGCTGAAGTATACTGCACAAAGCCTGACCTCTGCTACATGGTCTGCATTTTATCCATTTTCTTTACACAGAAATCAAGCTCTTGAGGAGGACTTTTTTGCATGCATGAGTCTTCCTTCCTTCAATGAGGCTATGGGTCTGAATCTGGAACTTGAGCTTATTTCTGGATCCATAGCCAGAGCCCAAGAGAAATAAGGGTTACAACTATGCAAGGAGAGGTGGCCTGGAATAATACAGGAATGTTGTCAGGAAGCTAGCAGGTTAGGAATGCTAAGGCACACTTAGAATTAAACTTGGTGAGAGATGTTAAGGACAACAGGAAGGGATTCTATAGGTACATTGCAAATAAAAGACAGGCTAGGGACAATGTGGGCCCTATCCCAGAAGCTATCGGGAGAACTGGTTACCCTGGATTTGGAGAAGGCTGAGGTTCTTAATGACTTCTTTGCCTCAATCTTCACTGGCAAATGCTCTGACCACACC